>ML343846.1:71974-96598 GCA_005239505.1 Nicotiana paniculata | reverse complement strand
AGTTGTACTTCGGGAGAAGGCTACGAGCAATATTAATCTCGTCAATCAATAAACCTGATTTGAGGATGTAGGTCGAAAACTCAACGTGATTGTTTGCCAACCCATAACTCTAGAATATCAAATTACATTGAATTCGTCTTTAAGTTAGTTGTCTCTTTAATCTCTTAATTTACTATTTTAGATTAATTTTAGTTAAATATTTGTTTGAGTTTAGTTTAGTTGATAGTTAATCACAAGTCCCTGTGGGTACGATATCTGGACTTAAAATCCTATATTACTTGTCGACCACGTACACTTGCGTGTGCATTGGGAAATCAACCAACAATAATCCATGAAAGTAAATAAATAAAGGGGAGCATAAAATATGAAATTCGGCCAAGTGCCAAGAATGATATTATAATTGTGGCCATAAGTGCCGCTGAATTGACTAAATGTGAAGAAAGTATGATGTGAGATGATTGATAGAAAAGGTAATGTCTCAGGTGAGACTGTTACGCCCCGCATATTATGCCAATATTATGCCCTGTAGTATTATATTACGATAATGTTACGCTTCGCGGTATTAAATTACCACGATGTTGCACCTTTTAGTATTGTACGTTAAATTTTTCATAAGGAAATTGACATCAATCAAAGGAAAAGATTATTTGGAGATTATAAGAATTATGCTATCTCAAACAAGTGATGAATAAATTCGTGAAGGTGAGAGGGGAAGCAAGTAAAAAAAAAAGAATTTTCTTCCAAGTTTGGCATGTTGGGATAAAATACGGGCCAAGCGTTAATACCCGATATTTATGGATTAGTACCATACAAGGTACCACATGAACATGATAGTAAGATGTATAAGGTGTGTGAAAAATGTGTAGTATTTAAGTAAGAGGAAATAATTCTTAATTATGTGGGTAATTGGTTAATTATTGGGTAATGGGACATTACCTAGTTAATTAATTATTAGTGGTAGATTAATTAAATTTTTTGGATAAAGACTAAAAAAAACGTGGCAGCCCTTTGATAACACATTAAATGACTCATCTTTTGGCATGAAAGGTGGCCATTTAATGTCACCTTTATTTGGAAGTGGGGGCTAAAAGCATACAAGGTGTGACAGTTTACTAATTGAAAAGGATACTACAAGTTATTTATTAAGATACACCATATTGGTCTCAAATGAGAACTTAGAGGTTAGATGGCAAGGGAACACGGTGAGAAAGTTTTGGCTAAAATATCTTTGTTTGGTGTTTGTTTCGTATAAGCAGTGCAACGCCATCTTCAGATTCCGACGAGATTTCTTAGAACCGTAGCAACGTGAGATTTTGTGACTTTAGAGGAGTACGGTGAAACCTTTTCAAGAATATTAGACGGATATTTCTCTACTCCAGGTATGTTAAGGCTATCCCTTCTTTCTTTTTGGCATGATCTATATGACACAAGTGAAATGAGCAAATGCACAAATTCCATAATTTACTCTATTCGTAGAAATGATAGAGATGTATATATTCTTATTCTCCCATATGTCATATTATTCTATTGTCTGTTCATGGGTCTCAATCTAAGTTGGTGAAGTTTATTTCATGATATTAATCAGAGGCATATTGGTCTTATGATGTACCGAGAGATTTTATTAACGTATTTGGTATGCATTTATACATGCACATTGACCCATGACCAGATGGCGTTATATACGTGTATATATGTATATTATATGTATATGGGATATGGGATATGGGAAAAGGTTACGGCGTTATATACGCACCACCACCTGATGAGCTGGTATACGTTGATGATTTTGCCCATAGTGGCCGTGATGACATGATGGGATGCCCCAGAGGCCTGATGATGTTATGAAACATGTACCTATGCATGGCATGACATTCATACACATATGCATGATACTATAATTATTTCATGATTTACGGAGTTATCTAGACTTACAAGTTGAGTAATTTACTCTATAATTCTTCTATGTCTGTTTTGTACTTATTTTTTTGCCTTACATACTCGGTACATTATTCGTACTGACGTCCCTTTTCCTGGGGACGCTGCGTTTCACGCCCGCAGGTCCTGATAGACAGGTCGAGATCCCTCCAAGTAGGCTATCAGCTCAGCGGAAGACGTTGTTGTGCTCCATTTGCTTCGGAGTCGCTTGTTTTGTTAGTATGATTTAGACGTGTAATTGTTTGGTATGGTGGGACTTTGTCCCGACCTTTATGAAAATTCTGTATTCTTAGAGGCTTGTAGACAAATGTCATATACGTAAAAGATTGTATGGCCTTGTCGGCCTATGTTCAGTATACGAGTGGTTATTTTGGTTTGATAGGCCCGTATGTTTGATGTATAAGTTGGTATCACATGTTCTATTCTAGTTATCTCACGGCCGCCTTCCGGCTCAGTTATCTATGATAGTATGACATGAAAAGATACGTTATGTTGGTACTCGGTTGAGTAAGGTACTAGGTGCCTATCGCGGCCCATCGGTTTGGGTCGTGACAAAGTGGTATCAGAGCAGTTCTGTCTTACGGAGTCTACGGGCCGTGTCTAGTAGAGTCTTATTTATGGGTGTGTCGTGCACCACACTTATAAGCAGGAGACTACGGGGCATTTACGACAATCACTCTTTCTTCTTACTCTAGATCGTGTGATAGTGCTCAATTGTAAGAACTCAATTTCCCAACTCTATCTTATTCATAATACGACGATGCCTACATCCAAAAATACGGTTGGTAAGAGATACACCTATGGAAGAGTTAAGTCAGAGGAACTCGATTTTTACATCATGCTTATGATGGATAAATATGAGGTATTAAGCAGATCATGTGTGTACTAAGACGTGTAAGTTTATTGATAAGGATACCTGAGGCAAGAATGTCTATCCACTCTTACGGTAAAAAGGAATAAGAGAATCGGAAGGTAGGCACAGGTTTCAGCAAGTAAAAGAAGCAAGGTGAAGAAGGGTGCGAGGTACCCAATTTATGAAGATTAACAGTATTTACAATTCAAGTAGAGAAATATAAGCATTTTGAGATACCTTCAATTGTAACAGAGGTATGTACAATTAGTCACACCCATCTCAATTATGCTCCATGGGAGATAACCGAAATAGTTAAGGGAAGGACGAATATCAGGAACCAGTTGGGGTTAAATTAACCCAAAATGATGGTTGGATTATTTGAGTTAATTGACATTTCCGAAGGATATTACAAAGGTGCTAATGGATATCCTTGTGAGATACCTAGATGGTGCACCCGAAAATAGTACATCTAGATATGAGTACTACAAAGACGTGCGCTGGAATCCTGGAAGGGATAAATATTACCTTAGTGTGGCTCCCGTGCCTAGTAGAGAAAGAATGTTTGGAAATTCAAAGAGCCAATGGATGGAGCAAGGGGAGCTTAAAGCAAAAGAATGTTTTGTTCAAATTTTCAGAATAAAGTCATAGATAGAAATATTAGCAGGGAAGTACGAATATGGATAATGAAGCGTTATGAGTAAGATGTGATGCATGGATGACAACGGTAAAAAAAATGAATGATGAAGGTATTATAAGATATATAGTCAAGTTAAGGAAAAGATGAGGGGAGCCAGGACTTGAGACAATGAAAGTGTATAGGCCATAAAGTCATATCCTCATTTCGTGGAACAGGTTCACGACTCTAACGTGATTAACAGAAGGAAAAGTTAGACCCCACAGTAATAGAAATCAGTATGGACTGGTGAACAAGATAAACTAAACATGAATTAGGAACTGAGTGATTTGATAATAGTCAGCATGATGAGAATTTCAGACTGCATTCTGATAATAATAGAATGGACGACAGAAGAATAACCTTTAAAGGTCATTCAGGAAAACGCTTCCCTAAAGCAAGCAATGTAAGCAAAGTTAATCTTAAGGGACTATATGTGCCAGTTACACTAAGTGCCACCATCGCAAGTGAGGAATTTTGTTATCTTTGGTACAGAAGGATTACCACAAGGCAAGTAAGGTTTATTGATGATGTGAAAAGACGCCAAAGATGGAGAGGAAAAACATCTTTAGGCAGGTCGTCGTAGCTCCAAGTCTTAGTACTCCCCTAAAGGGGGGAATAATGATAAAACTTCGCTCCTCGATCGCTTTATCTTTCTAGTGATCTAGTGATGCGGGAAGGGAATGATAATTAGACTCCTATAGCAGTTCGGGAGCATCGACATCTATTTGGTAGAATATAACGACCTGGAAGAATGAGATAAAAATGAGAAAGGGATGAGATTTCACTTATCCGAATCCTACAGATGCTTTGATTTCAGAATGTTATGTAAGCACGACGTCAGAAAAAGGAAGTGTTCCTTCCCGGAAGGTTATTGATAAATAAGGAGCCAGTGCAAGAGGTAAGTTAGACAAAGAAAATAACCCAAGAGCGATTACGCGGAATATGGATATGAGAATGGGTCGATGAGTTGTTAGTAGTTGATTTAGGAAGAGCCTAGTCATGACTAGACAAGAAGTTACAGATGGATTAGCGGATCATGCAAGATAAATGTAGTAAACCCCAAAATGGAGAATTCAACCTCGTAGTAATGTCATTATAATACTTGAGATATATTCAAATAGGATCCGGGGTAGTTAACGGTACCGTATGAGTATTACGGGGATAAAAGAAAGTACCACTGGGTAGGCAGTCAAAATATCAGTTTAGAAGAAACCCTACAAGCACAAGGGCATGGAGGTAGGCAACTACGGATGATTATAGGCAAGGAAGGACATCAAAAGGTCCGTAATAAGCTCACAGTTTTACGAGAGTCAAGGGTTCTCCCTAAGTACTACAATGAAAGACTAGCTGAGGAAATAAGGAAGAAGGCTCCAACCTAAGCACAACGACCTAAAGAGGAAATGGTCGTGTAACAACAGTTTCACAACAATATTGCATGCACTCCATAAGAAAGTGGCACCTACCGTGACTAATGAACGGGGAGTAAAATCAGAAGTGATATTCAACATCATACCGTTGATCTTGTTGCGTCTGATTCTTCGGGGGAAATGAAGATTTGAGGGGTGAGGAAGTCTTCCTCGTCATTCTTGGGGACCAGTTTATATTCTGACCCCTCGGAGGTGGAACAAATGGGCCCTGGCGCCACATCGTGTACTGCGAACATTTCTTTTGCCGCGTGCTGCTCCCCGTACACTGTTTTTATGCTATCTGCGATTGGGAATATCAAAATCTGGTGGAGAGTCAACGGTATCGCCCTGATGCTGCGTATCCATGGCCTTCCCAGCAAGGCGTTGTATCTCGTATCCCCTTTGATGACATGAAACCTAGTACTTTGAATTGTACCGGACACATGGACTGGGAGGAAAATTTCCCCCTTCGTCGTTTCGCTTTCCATGTTAAATCCTCTTGAGGGAATTAGAATCGGGTATGATTTGGTCAAGCAGCTTGAGTTGCTTCACTACCCCGAATCTGATTATATTGGACGAGCTACCTAGATCCGCGAGCACACGCTTAATTTGAATGCTATTCAAGAGGAAAGACATTACCAGTGCATCGCTATGTGGTTGGGACAATGCTTTGACATCCTCCCCCCTGAACACAATAGTTCTTTTAAGTATACAACTTTGAGTTTGCTCTTTCGTGGCAGTGTGCACTTTGGCCCGCTTGAGCACGGTTCTTGTGGTCCGTGTTGCTCAGGATTGTTGTTTTGACGTGCATTCACTGAGTTAGACATTTTCTGACCTGAAATTGAAGATTCTTCCGCAAGAAAAAGTGTGAAGAATCACTTGTGTTTTTGGAAAACCAGCACTAAAACAATCACTATTATTTTTAGCCCCACGGTGGGAGCCAAACTGTTTACCGTGAAAATGGTAATTACAATAAAATTTGATTGTGTGGTTCGAAAAATATGTGATGTATTTTAATGCCAGTTGTTACGGAATAGATGCTAAATATAGGTGAAGAAATTGCGATAATGATAAAGGGGCGGAGATATGCAGACCGAGCTACTGAGGGACGGGGTCTCGAGTTGATCGAAAAGAGGCCTCGAGGTAGAGCTCGAGAGCTTGATGGAGAGTGGTCGGTGAGTGGTTAACTGCCAAACGGGCCTCGTAAGTGGCCTCTTTATGATCAATAAAACGCAATAAATGAAGAACTATAACTGAAACACAATAAATGGAAGCAGTAAATCAATGGAATAATTGTAGAGAATGTTTAAATTAGGGAACAGAGAATGTTGTTGTTCTTGTATTGAATATCATGTCTGTTACAAAGGGACAAGGGTCCCCTTTATATAACAAGGGGAATCCAAACATAGTACATGTGTGTTCATTTCCAAGAAATATGGCTGGTACAACTATTTAATGTAGCGAGAAATGGCTGGTGCATCCATTTAATGCCACGGTATGAGCGTGTACTATCCTGTGTATTTTTTTCAGCTTTAACCACGTGCCCTTAGTGGATTTCTCGCCTCTCCATGCATACCCTGGGTTTGTATTGCCTCGAGGTCGAGGTCCCTCGATATTCATTGCCTCGAGGTTGGGGACCTTCGATTTGCACGACCTCAAGATCGAGGACCTACAATACATACTGCCTCGAGGTTGAGGACCTTCGACGTGTATCGAGATCAGAGCCCGAGCTTTCAATCCTTCTAACCGTCGAGATGACTGTAAAATCGAGCTCTTCGTTTATCCATATACAGCCTCCTTAGGTCTTAGATGTGTCAAAAATTTCGAAAATAATGTTTTTTCATGTATATATACCAAGTAGGGTCTGGCCTAGACGAAAACACCTTTTCGTACGCAAAATAGGACAATTACTCTGTAAAGTTTATACTGCGCACCACATAGGGCGATGCACCAGGCGGGGCAGCAGTGGGAAACTTTAGAGAGCTCAACAATTCACAAGCAGTATGATTTGTACTACCGCGTCGCACTGTGCATCACATCAGTGCAAATTTTTAAGAGTACGGATTTTTCTTGACTTTTTGATATCCAAACGTGGTTCTCGACCCCCGAACACGATCCTGGATTAATCCCTTGGACTTTTACTCAGACTTCAAAGCTCCAAATAGCTCGAATTAGCTACGTAACATCTACATCACACGGAATCACTCTTACAAGGCATAAAACATACAATAAGTACAAAATACTAGTGATTAAATCTCAAACATAATTAATATGTAGTAAATTAGAGTGAAATAAGCGACTAAAACACGAGATTATAGCCTACCATCAGACATATTCAGAATTTTGCAAGGAGAATCTGAATTGCTACGTGAATTCATGATCGGGTTCCATAAGGAAAGGATATTGCTACCGGTAGTGCCAGATGAGTGGGCAATTGAGGCATTTACTAAGGGGTTGAATACGAGGAGCTCTGACGCCTTCCAGAAGCTGAATGAAAGCCTACTCGAGTTTTAAGCAACTACATGGGCAGATATCCATAACCGTTATGAATCAAAGATAAGGATAGAATATGATTATCTCGATTCCCGACATCAACCAAGGGTCGGGATCAAGAAAAAAACAAGGATAAATAAACAAATGATTTTGATATGGATCAGTGATCTTCTAAGGGCTGATTTTTGCCTGACAAAAGGGATGAAGGATACGGCAGCAAAGGGGTTCCAGTCAGCGGATAGATTTTCCCTTGATAGAAGAACTGAACGTGGCCAGAACAACGGGTCGTTGCAGGACAAAGAGATATCAGGTTCCCAGGATTCCACTTATCCCAGGCTTTCAGAGTATAATTTCAATGTTAGCGTTGTAGAGTTGGTATCAGAAATGAGAAACATTGAGGAAGTACGGTTCCTGAGGCTAATGCGATCCGATCCCAGCCCGAGGAATCCTAATTTATGGTACAAATATCATGGGACTAATGGCGAACGAACTGGGGACTGCCGACATCTATGCGAGGAAGTGGAAACGCTATTGAAGAACAACCATCTCAGGGAACTCTTAAGCGACCGGGCCAAGAACAATTATGGCCGCAGTTGAGACAATGCATAACCCTCGAAGATAGGGGAGAACCCTCCTCGACTAACTATCAACATGATTTTCGGCAGGAACGAGATCTATGGTGTAAATTTCTCACCAGCGAAGAAGACAATGGTATCAGTGAATCATAGCAAGAGATTCCGTGAAGTCGCCGAAGATGACATCACCTTTACGGAAAAAGAAACGAACGACCTTCTCCTGCCGCACAACGACACCATGGTAATTTCTCCTAACGTTCTAGATTTCAAAATTAAACGTGTTTTGGTTAACCCATGAAGTTCAACAAACATCATTCAATGAAGAGTGACAGAACAAGCCAAGCTAACCGGAAGCATCATTCACACAACAAAACTTCTCGCCAGATTCAACTTAGCAATTGTGATGACCCGGGGGAAATCTTGCTACCCAGGAATGCCGAAAGGGTCACAAAGACAACCTTATTTGAAGTAATGGACGGAGACATGGGCTACAACGTAATTCTCGATAGACCACGTCTACATGAGATGAAGGCTGCACCATCAATATATCACCAACTGCTAAAATTCCCAACTCTATAGGGAAACAAACAAATAAGATGATATGAACCGACAACAAGGGAAGTGAACGGGGTATCGATTTCCAGCAGTAAAGGGAAGGAACTCAATGCATAGCAATTACAGGAACAAATGCCTGCTCCTGAACCGAACGAAGAAGACAAAGGGGAGGAGTCATCGGAACTCCAACATGTACCAAGATATTTTTAGGTACCGGAAGAATTATACCGCGACCAAGTCCACGACAGAAGAACTCTAACAAGTGACTTTCTTCAAAAAAATATGGGAGAGAAATTTCACTTGGGGTCAAGACTCAACCCGAGCTCAAGTAAAGATTTATTGATTGTTTTATATGGTCGCACGCGGATATGACAGGTATCCCATTAGAGGTGGTCGTGCACAAGTTAAGCCTGGACCTAAGCGTCCCATCGGTAAGGCAGAAGAAGATCCCAATAGCCGAGGTCAAAAACATGTTTATTAAAGAAGTGCTAACTCGATTACTTGACATTGATTCAATCCGGGAGGTAAAGTATCCCGACTGGCTGGATAATGTAATTGTAGTTCCGAAAAAGAATAATAAATTTTGAATGTGCGTAGATTATAATGATTTGAATAAGGCGTTCCCGAAAGACTCGTTTCCATTGCCAAACATTGATCAAATGATTGATGCAACGACCTGACATGAGTTGATGAGTTTCCTTGATGTCTATTCTAGGTACAACCAAATTAAGATGAACCCGGAGGATCATGAAAAGACTTTGTTCATAGCGAACTTTGGCACATATTGTTATAATGTGATGCCTTTCGGGCTTAAAAATGTCGGAGGCACTTATTAATGGCTCGTGAACAAGATTTTCAAAAAACAAATAGGTAAAATAGTGGAAATATACATAGATGATATGCTGGAAAAGTCTTTGAATGTAAGGGACCATTTAAAACACCTCGAGGAAACATTCGACATCCTAAGGAAGCACAACATGAAGCTCAACCCCGAAAAATGTGTGTTCTGAGTTAGCTCCGGTAAATTTTTGGGTTTCCTAGTGTCATAAAGGGGGATCAAAGTCAATCCCGATAAGATCAAAGCTATCGAAGACATCCCAAACCAGCTGACTAGCATGAAGGAAGTCGAAAGGCTAACAGGAAGGCTGGGCACTCTAAGAAGGTTCATTTCTCGATCTTCGGAAAAATGTCATCACTTCTTCTCACTTCTGAAGAAGAAGAACAACTTCGAGTGGACTCCAGAATGCCAACATGCTTTGAAAGACCTGAAACAGTATCTATCAATCCCTCCGCTAATATCAAAACTAGAGGAAAGCATTCACGCAGGCTTAGCTGGGCAGGAGTTGCGTTTACGAGGTGATCTTCGCGTTCACGAGGTGGTCTTCGTGTTCACAAGGTGCATTGACTGGATGGGTTTTTATTCTTCGCGATCGCGGGAAGGTGTATTGAGATCATGATTAACATCACTAGGCAACATATTTAAATTGTGATTTCGGGACTTATACCCGCTTTTCATATTTTGAGACCTAGACTTCGAAAGTGGGAAATTTTGAAGAGCAATTTCAGTACATCATCGGAGGTAAACAATTTTCACTTAGACTTGACTTTATATCTTGTTTTTCCATGTATTTCTACACCTAAAAGAATGGATTTAAGAGGGTGTATTTTGGATATTTGAAGGCCGATTTGGAGTCAGTTTTGGAATATGATCACATATTTAGATTCGTAGTGTAATGAGTAGTCGGGATCTACCCCTTGACTCGGGTTTTTACCATGTAGGCATGGGTTGACTTTTGGGTATTTGATAAAAACTTTGAACTTTATTATTTGGAATTGATTCCTACGACTTTGTTTGATGTTATTGAGTTGTATTTGACTAGAGTCGACTCGTTCGGAGGTGGATTTGAGAGGGAAGGATATTTTGGAAATTTAAAGGCTACCAGGTACTGGTAAGTCTCTTGGCTATCAATGTTAAGAGGGAAACCCCTAAGATTTGACTTGATTGTTATGTGTTTAAGGTATTGAGGGTGGTGTGTATACAAAGTGGCGAGCGTATATGCACTTACAGACTTTACATCATGACTGGGTTAGAATTGAGATGTTTTATGCCTTGATTTGATTATGTGGTCATTTTATTCATGATATGTTTGGCTTATATGACTACGTTTGTTCTATTATTCATGTTAGAGATCATGCCTAGGTTTATGATCATTTATGAAGGCATGAGAACTTATTGTTGATATGTCGAATTGCTTGAACCATTTGTAGTCATATAGAAATACTATGAGCACATATCCGTATAACTTTTATTAAGTCCTTGTGCATCTTTTATCTGAAATTATTAAACATATGCATACATTTTGTATGTGGATACTTGATTTGGGCTGAGAATTTTTGGCATAAAAGGTAAGGCGTGCAGATGAAATATAGTTATGGAACAAAGGACATGACAATAAGATATTTGATTATGAATGATCTGTTAAGCTCCTTTTTGAACTTAGATTTGGATCTGTCCCTTTGACGCCAGATGTTTACCCATGTTACTTTGTGCCCTTTGAGCTTGGCCGATACATGGATTTCATATCAGGTTGATACATGGATTTTGTATCGGGTTATGATGATACATGAATTTTGTATCATGGTACATGGATCTTGTACCGGTTTGAGCATGCATAGATATATTTGAAATATTCATAAGTATTGATTTAGATGCTAATTTTTGCATTTATATCTCTATATCTGAGCAGCGTTATGATTACCTCTTGTACTGAAATCACATACTTTATACTTTTCGACTGTTGATATCTTTGGTACTTGTTATTCATGAGATTTATCGTTCAGTTCTATATTTGTTATTATATTAGTGTTGTAACTATTCGGATGCATCTAGCCTCGCTACTACTTCTTCGAGATTAGACTTGATACATACTAGGTAACGATTATGGTATACTCATACTATGCTTCTGCACATCTTTTGTGTAGATCCTCAGGTTGGTGCTAGTGGAGCCTCCCGTTGAGCTTAGGCAGTAGCATGGAAACACAGGGTGAACTGCACTTCATGGATTCATTTCGTAGTTTCCGAGTCCATGTTCCTTTACAATTTTCTGTTATATGTATTTTCAGACAGCTTTGTTAGGTATACACACTTGTTCTATTGATCTAGTTGGTCGTGTACTTGTAGAACCTAGTCTAGGGGGTTATATTGTATTGGCCTTGTTTAGGGCATGTTTTGATTGGATATGATATTGTTACTGCTTTGAGACTATTTATTTGTTTTATTATAATATGACTCTGTTAATTAAAGGAATCTGGCTATATTTTTTGAATTGTGTGTTCCTTATCAACTGAAGTTAGGAGCCATCATGACCTTAATGTGGGATTTTTGGTCGTGACCGATGAAATCTCAATATTATCATCATTCACTACCGTTGTAGCGTGCAACCCGACCCAACATACAACTTCATATAAAATTGACCAATAAACAACCAAGTATGGCGAAACTCTTAACATAACATAAAAGAGAACTAAGCATAATTCATCAAAGAAATATGAAGTCGAACAAAGAATAATAGACAATCCAATATTCAAGAACTAGCCACCCAAATATATGTCAATAGAGACTTCAACAAGTTGTATACACAAGAACAATCTAAAGGTAAACAATCTGACATTAGCATAGTAGAGTAAGACAAGAAGAAAGTAAAGTCAATAACGCAAGTAAAGGCATAAAACAGGTAAATGCATGAAGCAAGTAAATACATCTTTCTAGTAACATGTAAGGGCATGTAACAAGTAAAGACATATGATAAATGAAGGTGTGAAACAAGTACAAGCATGTGACAAATAAAGGCATGTAACAAGCGAAAGCATATATATCAAGTAGGAGCATGTATCAAGTAAGAACATTTAACTAGTAAAAGCATGAAATAAGCAAAGACATGGTATAACTAAAGACATGAGATAAACTAGCCCACTCCGCATATTTAAACCCATGAAAATGCATATACACTCATCACCTTGCATATACACCATCCCCACACGTAGATCACATAGCACAGACTAATCACTTCATCATTTCCTCAAATCAAGGTTAATCATAATACTTACCTCTTTTCGAAAGAAAATCGACAATCCAACACACCGTTTCCCTTAGAACAAGTCTCCCAACCACTTGAATCTATTAGAATAGTTCCCAAATAAGTCAAAAAAAAATTTAAAAACTACCCTAATATAAAAAATATTCTATCTTTAACATATTTGGAAAATTCAACAAAAAGTCAACTGGGCCCACTTGGTCAAATTCCAAAATCAAGATCACACTGCGATTACCCATTCATCCCCAAGTGCAAACATATGATTTATTTCGAGATCCGACCTCAAATTGAGGTCTAAATCTCTAAAATACAAAATCCAAATTCTTACCCAAAAACTATATTTCTCTCTACGAACTATTAGATTTAAGGATGAAAATCTTTAAAAAGTTATAGAAATTAATCAAATACAAGTTAAAGTTACTAACCTATAAAGTTGGAATGAAAATATCTTGAAAAGTTTCCTTTACACGAAGTCTAGATGTCAAAAATGAAAGAAAATGAGTTAAAACACGAAACCATTACTTTTACCTACCGGATGTCGCATTTGTAAACTTTTGTTTGCAAAATGCGGACATCACAAATGCAGTAACTTATCTCGCAATTACAAATTAGCATCAGTTCAAATATTGCATTTTCAACAAGGTTATTGTAATTGCAAACATGGCAAATGCGGCTCAAACATCGCAAACCCAATCCTCCCCCAAGCCGAGTTCCTTCACAAATGTGGACCAACATTTGCAAATGCGGGCCTCACATTTGAGGGCAGTGCTTTGCAATTGAGAAACTACTTGAGCTATTCCTAAATCGTGGTAATGCGAGCCTTGTATTTGAGATGCTGCCTTTCCAATTACGAGGACAACAACACCAACAAATCTCAAGTCTTCCAAAACAGACTGAAACTCACTCGAGTCCCTGGGGCCCCTATATAAACATCCAAACAAGTATACTAACATCATACAAATTTGTTCGCAATCTCAAAATACCAAAATAACATCAAAAACTAAGAATCAAGCATCAACACCGAAATATTTCAAAGTTCCTAAGTTCAAATATTTAACTTTTCACAATAAGAGCCGAAGTGGTCTCTGGTCACCCGGTACCCAACCAAATATGTGTACAAGTCCAAAATCATCATACAAACCTACTAGAATTGTCAAAACACCGATCCGAGGTCTTTCACCAACAATGTTTACTATGGTCAACTCCAACCATTTTAAAGTGCAAATATCAAGTTTTCTTTGTAAAATCACATTTAAACTTTCCGAAAATAAAAATGGACCACGCTCACAAGTCAATAATCAATAAATTAGTCTATTCAAAGTCTTAAAGCAATGAAACAAAAAGCTAGAACTTAAACAATCTATCGGGTCATTACATTCTTCACACTTAAAGAAAATATTCGTCCTTGAAAGGACATAGAAATGTACCTGAACTGGTAAAGAGATGCGTATATCTACTCCTCATACCAAACTCGGAATCCCACCTAGCCTCCTCTTTTGGCTGACCTTTCCAAAGAACTTTCATGGAAGAAATATCCTTATATCTCAATTTTCAAACCTGCCACTCTAGAATAACTACCAGCTCTTCTTCATTAGTTAAATCCTCATCAAGCAACACTATACTGAAGTTCAATACATGCAACTTGTCTTCATGATACTTCTGAAGAATAGAAACATAAAATACTGGATGTACCCATGCTAGGCTGGGAGGCAATGCAAACCTATAAGAAACCTCCCCAATTCTCCCTAACACCTCAAACATGCCAATAAATCTCGGGCTAAACTTGCCATTTTTCCAAACCCCAGCACGACCTTCATAGACGAAACTTTCAAAAGTACCTTCTCGCCCTCCATATAAGAAACATCACGGACCTTCTTGTCTGTGTAACTCTTCTACCTATTCTGCATTGTCCGAAGGCGATCCTGAATCAACTTCACCTTATATAAGTCTCACGAACCAATTTTGTACCCAACATCGTAGCCTCACCAGGATCAAACCAACCAATAGGAGTACGACACCGTCTACTATATAAAGCCTCATAAAGGACCATTTGAATACTGGAATGGTCAATGTTGATTTAGGAAAACTCTGCCAAATGTAAAAACTAGTCCTACTAGCCTCCAAAATCAATAACACAGGCCCTCAACAAATCCTCAAGGATCTAGATTGTCTACTCGGACGGGATATCCCTCTGGGGGATATAATGCAGTGCTGAGCTCCACCAGCGTGACCAAATCTCGCTGAAGAGCTCTCAATAAGTGCAAAGTGAACTGAGTTCCACGATTCAAGATGATACAAATGGTGACACCATGAAACCGAACAATCTCTTTGATGTAGATCTAAGAAACCCTCTCTGATGTATAAGAAGTCATCACCAAAATGAAATGCATAGATTTAGTCAATCTATCCGCAATGACCCAAACAACATCAAACTTCTTCAGAGTCCATGGCAGTCTCATCGCAAAGTCCATAGTAATGCACTCTTATTTCCACTCCGATATCACCAAACTCTGAGTTAAACCACCTGGTTTCTGATGTTTAAATTGTGAAACATGCCCAACAATGTCTTTATTTATCTTCAGCCACCAGTAATGCTGCTTTAATTCAAGATACATCTTCGTGACACATGGATGAATAGAATGTCATGATCCATGAGCCTCCTCAAGAATCAGCTCCGTCAAACTATCAACACTCAGAACACAAATCCGACCCTAAAGGCGCATGATACTATCATCTCCAATTACTACCTTCTTTGTTCCACTACGCTACACCATTTCCTTCAACATCAACAAATAAGGATCATCAAACTAGCAAGGCCTGATGCGATCCAACAACAACTACTGAGCCATGACACAAGCAAGAACTCTACTAGGCTTAGAAATATCCAATATCAGGAATTTGTTAGCCAAGGCCTGAACATCCATAGCCGATGGCCTCTCCTCAGCTGGATTGAATGAAAAACTACCATGCTCTTGCCTTTATAATCAAGTCATCAATTACCACATTTGCCTTGTCCGGATGATATCATAGTCATTCAACAACTCCAACCCCCTCGCTAGCTCAAATTTAAATCCTTTTGCTTGAATAAATACTAGAGACTCTGATGCTCAGTGTAGACCTCATATAACATGTCGTACAAGTAGCACATCCAAATTTGTGTGTGCGCAATAGCTTCTGTTGCTCCAAACGCACACACAAGTACATGTAGCCGTACAAGTAATAAAGTAATAAATCAAGTGTCGAACCCACAAAGACTTGTGTTAACTACCCACTAGTTTTACCAAGATTATTATTCAATCGAGTCAATTAGATTTCAAAAGTGTGATTATAATAAGCAATAGTTCTAACAAGTAATTAATTTATCAAGAAACAAAATAGTTGTTGCTTATTCAGTAGAAACAAATATTCCAGGACTGTGATCGATTCACCAATCCGATTTGTGTTCTAATTAATTTGCCTTTCATACAATTCAATTGTGGTTTCTAATTAATTGAACAATAACTCTCGTAGTATTCTCCCGAATCACTACTCGCCTATTCAAAATAGATTAACGCCTATATGTCTATGGAATCAATCCATTAAGAACGTATTAAGATTACAATATTTAATTAAGTCAATTCTTCTCTAATATAGACGTAGTTTTCTCAAGCATAGCATAGATAGTAAATAGAACCTAATTATTGGCCAGATAATTAAGCAATTAATCACAGAATTGAAGAAACAACCATATCTTAGTGAATTGTAATCAAGGTTAAGTCAACTTTAAACAACAATATCCATGGCTAAATAACAACCCTAGAACTATGGGTTTTAGCCACTCATGATATTATCAAAACAAATTTACAAGTGTTGAATAATTGAGAATACTAGGAAAGATTAAATAATACTGAGATATACTCACTCCCGGATGTTCCTCGTGTGTATTTTTTTCTCAAAGTGGCATTGCCCCTCTTAAAATAGGTTTAGTATTTCTTTTATACGCGTTGTGGGGGTCTTAGGTAGATTGTTCCAGGCAAAATAGGATAAATTTCCCATCACCAGCGCCCAGGGTAGCGTGGGGTGCTATCCCTGGTGCTGGGATATTTAAGTTTCTGGTTTCTGCTCCACAGGTAGCACCCCACGCTGCCTGTGGCGCTACAAAGTGGCTATTTTCCAATTTTGCTCCTTTTTTTATCCAATCTCGCACCTTCGCCCCATATTTCATTCAGATGATTCCTACATATAAAAACAATACAAGTTAGCACAAATTATTCCATTTCACATCCAAAATCTACAAAATAAGAGTAAAATGCGAGGCGATAAAAATATAAATATATATACTTTAAGTCGAATATAAACACCCCACACTTAGATTCTTGATCGTCCTCGAGCAATGTGACTATCAATTACACCCCAACAATGTACACATCTCAAATAGAGAGGAGCACTTCATTTTTTAACCATACACTCTACCTTTGACTATGATCGATACTGGCAATCAAGCATGAACATAAAAATTTCAGATTCTTCCCGTTTTAATCATACGCAAGTATAAAGATTTCAATTCAATCAATTTAAACAACTTATTCGTAACCACCCTACCTCAAGAGCCGACTCGTTACCACTAATCACTTTCAACTTGCGCACTCACCAACAAGAGAAATTCACAATATCACCAATCCTTCATGAGATCATGTGCCCTCACCAATAATCAAAAGAGTGAATATAGAATATTCCAAACATTCAAGTATGACTTTGAACATCAATTAAGTACATCACTCAAATTGAACAAAAATTGCTCACCCTGACAAAGAATTCATATGCATCCCATGGTCGTACCATAAGCTTGCTCGTGGTGTACATCGCTACTAATCTAAGCTAGCAAGATCTAGGATCAATTCGGACTTCAAGGTTGTAATGTAGGCTAAGGGACGGGTAGGATACATTTAAAAATAATGACTAATCCTCCTAAGCACTTTAATACACTACACTCACAAATTGAGCACATATTCTTCTCAACCAATTCACTTGCCACAAACCATATACAACATAACCCTTTTTCAATTAAGCACTTCTATATTCTCACTAGCACGAATTAGTAGGATTAGGATATGTGTGTTTTTCAATATTATTTGAACTATTTTCTTTTTCTTTTTTTTCTACACACAACTCTACATCTCCATTGTAACGACCCGACCGTTCATTTTGAGATCCAGCGCATTGTTCAACAGTTGGGAGTCATGAACAGCTTCATTTCGGGTGTTGTGACTTGTGTGTATGGTCAGAGTCGAAATTCAACAGGTTCGGAGTTAAATTTAAAGGAAAATTCTCATTTCATAAGCCTTAAGTCGAAGAAATTGAGTAAGAATGGAATTTTTAGTAAGCGACTTCGGAATCAGGATCCAAAGGTTCCAGCAGGTTCGTATGGTGATTTCGTACTTGGACGTATGTCCGGATAGGGATTTGGGTAACCCGAGAGCGTTTTGGTGTATATTGTGGAAGTCAGCATTTTTGAAGAAATTTCCTAAGTTTGGCTTGAAGCGCATTTCAATGATATTGATGTCCTTTTGGGATTCCGAGTCTGGGAATAGCTTTGTATGGCGATTCTGGAGTTGGGAGCATGATCGGAAGTGAATTTGGATGTCTGTAGGTCATTTTGGAGTTATTTGGCTAAAGATAGACATTTGAAGGTTTTTCAGAAATCCGTTCAGAAGTGGCAGTTTTGATATCAAGGTCGGAATGCGATTACGGAAGTTGGAACAGGTCCCTAATGTTGAATATGACTTGTGCACAAAATTTGAGGTCAATCGGGCGTGATTTGATAGGTTTCAGCGTCGAGTGTAGAAGCTTGAAATTCTATGTTCTTAAAGAGTTGGATTTGAGTGCGATTCGTGATTTCGGCGTTGTTTGATATGATTTGAGGACTCAAGCAAGTCCGTGTTATGTTTTGGGACAGGTTGGTATGATTGGACGGGGTCCCCGGGGCCTCGGGTGGATTCCGGGTGGTTAACGGATCAAAGTGGAAGGTTGGAAAGGGCTGGTTTCTGTTGTCATCTGGTGCAACCGCACCTGCGAGGAATTGGCCGCAGGTGCGGCTTGGGAGTCGCAAGTGCGAGTTTGGCTTGGCCTGTCTGGGAACCGCATGTGCGATGAAATAGGGTGCAAGTGCGATTTGGCTGAAGATTTGGGAAACCGCAGGTGCGGGTGAATTGGACGCACCTGTGGGATCGCATGTGCGGATGAAGGATCCACAGGTGCGGAAAATGGGCCTGGGCAGGTTGTTTTTAAGCGAGAGTTTAGTTCATTGTCTTCACTTTCTTCATGGGATAGGCGATTTTTGAAGAGCTTTTAAGGGGGATTTCACCAAGCTTCAAGAGGTAAGTTCTTCTACTTGGTTCTAAGGTCAAATACAAGATATTGCATGGATTTTTGAGCATGAAATTGGTAGGAAAATTGTGAAAACTTTGAAGAAACCTAGAATTTGGTAAAATTGGATTTTTGGCCATGAATTGAGCATGAACATTAGAGTAAATTATATAATTGAGTTAGTAAGGCAATGGGTAGGAGGCATCATCAAGAATTTTGGATTTTCGGGCACGTGGGCTCGAGGGCAATTTGGTCATTTCACTAAGCAGAGTTGGGAAATTATATAATCTAAATTTTTAGCAAACAATTGAGTATATTTTCATTGGTTTATCATCATTTGGGTAGTTTTGGAGCGTTGTGCATCGATTGGAGTCGTCGGGAAGGCTTGGAGGCCGTTTATAGAATTTCGGAGCGAGGTAAGTCTCCTTTCTAACTTCGTGAGGGGGAATCGCCCCCTAGGTGAATTAATTCAATACATGTTATTATCTTCGGGGGATACGTACGCACGAGGTGACGAGAGTCCGTGCGTAGCTACTATTATGCCATGTCCGGGTAGCCTAGGACCCACTAGCATGCTTTATGTATGTACCTATAACCCTGCCTGTAATATTAAACTGCTAATTTGACCAAAAACGTAATTGAATGTGTAAAAAGAAATCTAGAGTTCATACTGTTAACCTTCTAAAAAGAGAATTGTTTCCGCTGTGAATATATATGTGTATCTTGATTGGGTTGTATTATGGAGTGTTACTAAATTGGAAAAATAAGTTTCAAAAACAAAGATTTCAAAACCTATATTTCATGTTTCTTTTAATAAAGACTTTACCATTTTCATGAGAAAAATAGTTTTCTTGATAAAAGACGAATTTATTGTGTGGGTGTGTAACTTCGGGTGCCTGAGTCGTTTGAGTGATTAGTGAGCAGGAAAACCCTGTACTTGTGCATGTATCCTTCTGAGCACCTGAGTCGCAGGTATGATTCGCGAGCAGGCTAGAAATATTATATTGAGAGGTGCACTTTTGGGACGGGCCGGTCGATCCCTCGGCAGTGCACAAAGAGGATTATTATATTGAGAGCCGCACTTTTGGGACGGGCCTATCGATCCTTTGGCAGTACGTAGATATATTGAGAGATGCACTTTTGGGACGGGCCGATCGATCCTTCGGCAGAGCATAGAGAGATTGAGAGCCGCACTTTTGGTACGGGTCGATCGATCCTTTGGCAGTGCGTGGAGAGGTTGAGATATGCACTTTTGAGATGGGCCGATCAAGCCTTCGGCAGTGCATACAGAGACTAACTATCTTATGACTCCGGTCGGTTGTCTTACCATTGTGTGCTCATGACTCTTTGGTACTATTCTGTTGTTATTGGCTTCACATGTATTTGGGAAAGAGGAAAGTGTACATTGTTGTTTATTCTCAGTGGCTACCTGGATTTCTGTACTTGATATGTACTCGTTGCTTACTGTCTTACATGTCTATTGTGTTTCANAAATGAGTGTGGGTATTTCTGTACTTGATATGTACTCGTTGCTTACTGTCTTACATGTCTATTGTATTTCATCATATTCTGTCATATGTTGTATTGTCGGACCTTAGTAAGAGTCTAATTTTCCCTCTCGTCACTACCTCTCTGAGGTTAGGCGGGCGACTTACTGAGTACACGTGTTTTTGTACTCATGCTGCACTAGCTGGGCATTTTATTGCACAGGTACTCTCATAGCAATGTGGAGGATTCGGAGACTAAGGCGAGCTGCACCATCCGGAGGCGATCCGTAGCTGGCAGAGTAACCTTCATACTGTATCTGTCTCATTTTAAATTTTCTTGTCCAGTTGTATTTCAGACAGGCTTTGTAATATTTGTAAAATTCTTAGAAATTGCTCAGGTACTTGTGACACCGGGTTCTGGGGATGTTTTTGGGATTTATTTCATTAAACTGAATTGATGTGCTGTCAAATTTAAGTTTACTAAAATTTATTTATTTGATTATGAAATGCAAGGAAAGGTAACGATTTCGAAAATGTTAAAACTGGAACGTTATTTCAATTAATTAATGGTTTGGCTTGTCTGACCTTGTGTCCGGCGCCATCACGACTTTAGGAATTTTGGGTCGTGACAAAAACTAAGAGACAAACAAAATCAAGTAGGACTGTCACATAAAGAGCAATTAAGAGGGGGCTCATATTTACCTCCACAAATAGGCAAACAATTGCACGCTATTCAAACGGGCAGTATTTATGATTTAGGGTCCTATAGGCAGGATATCTAAATGAGCACAAACAGAATATACAACAGTTTTATTAGGGCGAGGCGGTGAGAACCTAACAGTTGGCCTACTGGGTTTTTATCACTTACTAAATATGGGCACGTTTATAAGCAGTCAAACAAACACAATTTTAAAAATTCAGAACTTTAATTGTCCTACAGGCTTGCCTAAGTGATAATCAAGCAGGATCCTATAGACAGGGTATCTAAGCGTTAATCAGACCATAATCATAAATCAGTGATTGGTTTTAATAGGCATATTTCATCTTTTAGATCCTATAGGCATGTTTTCTATGTGCTGAAACTGATTACAAGCATTATGACATAGAAACTGATTTCGTACATTTTTTCTTTATAGGCATGATATCTAAGTGTTGAAGATGTTTTTACACTTATTTCCTATATGCATGATGTCTAAGTGTCAAGACTGGTTTTTATATGTATTTCCTATAGGCGTGATATCTAGGCGAATAAAGGCGTTAGCCAGTTTTCAAGCAAATTCAACAAGAAAACTCTTAGAAACATGATTTCTAATGCAAACATGGAGGTTTTAAGAACATGATTATTAATGCAGAATTGATAAACGACCTAGAAGCAGGATTTCTAGGATGAAAATTCAGCATAATGAGATAAACCCTATGAACATAGTTTCTAATGCATATAAATATCATCACAATAGCCTATGGACATGGTTTCTACCCGGATATGATAAAAGATATATAAAATCCCTCCCCAGCTTTTACTAATAACCCCATATATTTTTACAAGATTATTATTATAGACCAAAATGAATTACATGATAAAAAAACTCTATACTATAGGGAGCCTTGGCAAGCCCAAAAGTAAACATGGAAGGCAGGCCTTCAATAAAATATGGAATACACAACAATTCATAATAACACAATTAGGCTTCTGGGTGTTTAAATTCCCAAGGGACTCAAGGACCCCGGACAATTTTCACACCAGAACCTTTTTAAAGAACAATTTTTGTGAACAAGTTTGGAAAGGACAGTCCTAGTGTGTCAGAGTTCGGAGGAGTCTCATGGACTCCTAGGTAGTGCTCACACTGGAGGGGCAGGACACTAGGCATCTAAGAGTAGGATTTGAAAATAGTATATGAAAATAGGAGGTAATTTTAGGAAAAAAAATAGTTTGGATTTTAGAAGTGAATAAAAATAGAACCAGATTACAAGAACTATAAGCAGGACCGCATTTAGCTGATGGAGTTCAGACATGAACTCTAGTAGTCAAACATCAGACAAAACATGGTCACAATCAATTCAAATAAGGTTTCACATTGCCTGGGATTGACTTAGTTCATTAGCTATTACTAGGTGAGCATATAGGCATATAATAAACAAAGATCAACATGCTGGGATCAAGTTACTGATCAGGCAGTCATACAGAAAAGGTAGCAAAGTTGAGAGCATTGAAATCATGAATTAATTTGGAACCTTCTAAGGTAAACACATAAGATAGGAGTTAAAACATGCTAGTGGAGAAACAGGTGAACAAGTATCCTGGATCAAAAAGGACTATGCTAAGGTGTGTTAACCATACTAACACATTGGACAGGACAAAATCACAAGAGTTAAAGCATGCCAATGAACAGAAACATAAGGGCAAACAGAGATGGACATGCTTTTTAAAAGCAGTAAACATGGAGAAGATAGGTCTAATTACATAGCATATTAAATGATAACAGAAGTGGAGACATGTCACGACCCGATTTATCCTCCGAAAGGCATCATGATGGCACCTAGTCTCTACGACTAGGTAAGCCTAATTGCGGAAAAGATATTAAATAGAAATAATACAATAAAGACGGAATAAATTAAATATACTAATGAAACATCGTCACTTGACACGTACAAAATATAACTTCCTGAAACCCGGAATATCACAAAGAGTCACAAGCTTCTAACACTACTGAAATTCTAACAAAAATTGGAAAAGTACAAAAGAACGTCTCTACAAGATAGAATGGAAGAAGACTCGGAAGATTTTGCAGATGCGGCAGAAATACCTTGCAGTCTCCTGGAATCAGTAGTAGCGACTAACCACGAGGCTGATAGCTCGTACCTGGATCTGCACACAAAAACAGGTGCAGGAAAGGGCATGAGTACACCACATTTGGTATCCAGTAAGTGCCAAGCCTAACCCCGGTCAAGTCGTGACGAGGTCAGGTTAAGGCTCTACTGGATTTCTGAATAAGTCAGTTTAAAACAGTACAAAAGATAGGTAAGGTCTACAGTAAATAGTTTAAGAAGAAAAAACAATATAAGTTTACAGTAAGAAAATCCTCGGCTCAACATAATATATATCTCAAAGTGAAATCTCCCGGGATACCGTCCCGTAGTTCCAAATGATTATCTTAAAAAAATGAAGATGGAAAAAAATGAAGATGGAAATATAGAATACAATGAAGATGGAAAAAAATTACACTTATAATAATATAATTTGCAAGTTCAAACTTTCAAATTAAAGTTTACATTTAATACTTCAAATTAGAGTTCAAAGTTGCACTTATCATTGCATAATAAATTAATAATACATTAAATTAATCAAATAAACTAAAACATTAAGCATAATATGTCTAATAACATTAAAATAACACAAATTGTCTCAAATTAAACGAATTTCTAGAGAACGGTCAAGACAAATCTTCATATGCCTCCTTAAACAACCTGTGCATGTGCACTTTGGACGAAAATTTAAGATTAGACCACAATTCTTGCACTTTACTTTGTAAACATCTTCATTTTCTTCTACCACCTCAAAGTGTTCCCAAACATATGAGCGCACTCTAGAATCACAGGGCATGATTTAACTTGAATGAGAGAATATGAGTTTGAGAAATAAGAGATGAGTGAAGAAATGAAGAAGAGGGAGGGTATAGTTTTTCAAAGGGCTAAATTAGTAATTACAACAAGTATTATTTTTTTTAAAAACTGCCCAACAAGAGCTATTTGTGCAATTCCAGCCGTTGGGCAATGGCCAAAAGACACCTGACCGTTACTAACGGTCCTAAACAACTTTAAAAAAAAAAATTTGAAAAAACAGTCATTAAACCGGGTCGAGCCGGTTAACCGGTTCTACAGGAAAAATTGTTGACTAGGTTTGACCGCTCCGGGTAACCGGTAGAAAAAAATGTAAACGGCCCAGCCCCCCTTACCCCTTAAACCCAGCCCACCCGGCCCCCTTTGTACCGGGCCGATCCGGGTCCGGTTTTAACCGGTCAGGAAACGGGTTGACCCGACCCGTTTGACACCGTTAGTTACACATAGTGTCAAATAGGGAATTCAGGTAAAACAGGTAGACATGCTCCTTCCTAATCTAAGATACACAATTAGCACATTAAACAGTGAAATAAGAGTGAAATGATTTATGACATGGAAGGAAAAGTGGAATTTTAGCAACAACGGCC
>ML343846.1:0-71945 GCA_005239505.1 Nicotiana paniculata | reverse complement strand
GACTAACTAAACATGGTACACATAGTATCAAATAGGGAATTCAGGTAAAACAGGTAGACATGCTCCTTCCTAATCTAAGATACACAATTAGCACATTAAACAGTGAAATAAGAGTGAAATGATTTATGACATGGAAGGAAAAGTGGAATTTTAGCAACAACAGCCCGTGCACGTACTCGTCACCACTCGTACATGGCACCCATACAACAAATAGTATCAAAACAACCTAAGGGGAAGTCCCCAACACAGAGTTAGGCAAGCCACTTACCTCGACTGCTCTACTGAACTCAAAACCACGCTCTTGCCATGAATACCCGACGCTGAATGGCCCAAATCTATTCAATTCAATTGCATAATATAAATATCATTGTAAGAAATCGATCTAGCTAACTAGTTCAAGGCTAATACGCGAAATTAGAAAAATTGCCCAAAAAGTCCCCCGGGCCCACGTCTCGGAATCGAGTGCAAGTTGAAAATTTAGAACACCCATTCACTCACGAACTCACTCAAACAAGAATCATCGAAAATCGACGTCAAAATCTCATTGAAATCTTGGATTTCTATTTGGGGAACCTTCCTCCCATTTTTCATGATTTTTCACCCAAATTCATTGATTATATGGAAGAAATTGCTACAGATTAATGATATACAAGTGAAATAAGGTTAGGAATCGTTACTTATGAGTCTTCTCTTCAAAACCCACTCAAAATCGCCTAATCTCGAGCTCCAAATCATTTTAGAAAATATGAATTTCAAACCCTCGGATTTTGGTATAAACTGCCCAGCGATCCCGCACTTGCGCCCCTTGGACCGCACCTGCGGAAAATACATCGCAGGTGTGAAAAATCCTTAAGGGGGCTGGAACTGCACCTGCGGTCACTGGGCCGCACCTGCGGTCACTGGGCCGCATCTGCGGCTCCACATCTGCGATACTCTTGCCGTACCTGCAAGCCTAGCTGACCCAGGCCAATTCCGCATCTGCGATGGCCCCCTCCGCACCTACATTTACGCACCTGCGGCTCCCCTTCTGCAGGTGCGAAACACCAGCACCAGCAATGCTTTCCGCTGGTTTTAAGTTCAAAACCCATCCCGTTGAGCATCCGAAACATCTCCGAGGCCCCCGGGACCTCAACCAAACTTACAAACCAGTCCTAATACCTTATCCAAACTTAGTCTAGACTTCAAAACACATCACATAACATCAAAATCACCAATTATGCATGGATTCAAGCCTAAGAACTTATGAATTTTCCAAAATATACAACTGATGTCGAAACACGTCAAAACTAGTCCGAATGACCTCAAATTTTACACACATGTCATAAATGATACTACGGACCTACAGCCACTCTCGGAATTCCATTCCGATCCCGATATTGAAATTTCACCTATCGGTCGAAATCGCTGAAATTCTAACTTTCGCCAATTCAAGCCTAAATGCACTACAGACCTCGAGAACACATTCCGGACACGCTCCTAACTCCGAAATCACCCAACGGAGCTAACGGAGTCGCCGGAATCCCATTCCAGGCCCATCTTTACACAGTTCCAACTATGGTCCGATTAAGCTTAAACTCATATGTAAGGACTATATGTCCAGAAACTCTCCGAATTTCACAACTAATCATTCCGACAACTCCCATAAGCAAATATAAAGTGGGGAAAGCAGTTATTAAGGGATCGGGGTGCTAAATCTCAAAACGACCGATCGGGTCGTTACATTCTCCCCCTCTTAAGAAAATTATTCGTCCTCGAACGAGTATAGAGACATACCTGAAGCTGTGAAAAGATGAGGGTACTGACTGTGCATATACTACTCGGTCTCCCAAGTCGCCTCCTCGACCGGCTGACCCCTCCACTGAACCTTGACTGATGCAATATTCTTTGAACTAAGCTTGTTGACCTGTCTATCCAATATAGCTAGTGGTTCCTCAATATATGATAGATCCTTGTCCAACTGGACTGAACTGTAATCCAAAACATGAGTCGGGTCTCCGTGATACTTCCAGAGCATAGAGACGTGGAATACTGGATGAACTCCTGCTAGGTTGGGAGGAAAGGCTAGCTCATAAGCAACCTCCCCAACATGCCGCAATACCTCAAAAGGACCAACGAATCTCGAACTCAGCTTACCCTTCTTCCCGAACCTCATGATGCCCTTCATAGGCGATACCGAAGCAAAACCCGATCATCAACCATAAATGCCAAATCACGAACCTTCCGGTCCGCATAACTCTTCTGCCTGGACTGAGCCATGCGAAGTCTCTCCTGAATCACCTTCACCTTGTCTAGAGCATCCTGGACCAAATCGGTACCCAACAATCGGGCCTTGACTAGCTCAAACCATCCCACTAGGGACCGACATCGTCTACCATACAAAGCTTCATACGGTGCCATCTGAATGTTGGACTGGTAGCTGTTATTATAAGAAAACTCTGCAAGTGGAAAGTATCGGTACCATGACCCTCCAAAATCCATCACACAGGCACGGAGCATATCCTTAAGAATCTGAATTGTGCACTCGGACTGCCCATCCGTCTGAGGGTGAAACGATGTACTCAATTCTACCCTGGTGCCTAGCTCCTATTGAACGGCTCTCCAGAACCGTGAAGTGAACTGTGTACCTCTGTCTAAAATGATAGATACTGGATATTGGTGGTGCATAATAGAACTCCTGAGGTCTAGGAGGAGCTGGAATACTGCTGGCTGCTGGAAGGGCAGAATGAATAGGGCGACCCACAAATCCCCTATCGTAACGTGCTGCTGGTGCACGAGCTCCTGAAAAATGGCCAGTCTCTCGAGACCTCTTGGCCTCTCTCTCCTCTCGGTCCCGGGCGAACATGCCCTCTACTCTCCTAGAAATACTCACTGCCTGTTGATAAGTGATATCCATCTCCAACTCTCTAGCCATACTGGTCCGAATACTAGGGTGAAGTCCCTCAATGAAGCGGCGAACCCGCTCTCTGATTGTGGCAACCAAGGCTGGTGCATACCGAGATAACTCACTGAAACGGACTGCATACTCCGACACAGTCATAGAACCCTGGTACAACTACTCGAACTTCGCGTGTCAAGTATCCCTGAGGCTCTGAGGGACATACTCTCGCAGAAATATCTCTGAAAACTAAGTCCAAGTGAGTGAGGATGCCTCATCCGGACTACTCAGCTCATAGGACCACCACCACTGATATGTCACTCCCCTCAGCTGGAAATCGGTGAAAGAAACCCCACTGGTCTCCACAATGCCCATAGTGTGGAGAATACGATGACACTCCTCAAGAAACCCCAGAGCATCATCTGAAGCTAGTCCGCTGAAAATAGGTGGGTGGTACTTCTTGTACCTCTCAAGTCTGAGCAACTCTGCCTCTGAAAAAGCTACCCTGGTCCTATGATGTACCGGAGCCACTGGGGGCGTACGAATATACTCTGGGGCCTGATCAACCTGGCCCCTCTGTTCAGGAGTGCGGGCTGCGGTAGTATGTGCCCCTCCCCCGGCCTGAGATGTAACGGGAGCTATCAGAAGTAGTCCAGCCTGAGCTAGAGTGCTGAACATGCTCATGAACTGAGCTAAAGTCTCCTGTAAGGCTGGAGAAGCAATAGGGACCTCCTGTGCCGGCTCTCCAGCTGGAGTTGATGTATGCTCCTCTGTCGCTACTCTCAGCGGTCCTCGGGCTGCACCGCGTGGTCGTTCTCTACCCTGACCCCGGACTCTGGCGGCTCTAGCAGGGGCTCGGTTGCCTGGTCATCGGTCCTCCCAGTACGGGTCCTTACCATCTGTGGGAAAGAATAGAATAGAATTTTAGAATTTTTGATGTCAATAACTTGCACGACAAGGAAATCAAGGAAATATGATTGTTATTAACAGTTGCATAGTCTCCCGAAGATATATACAGACATCTCCGTACTGATTCATGAGACCCTAATAAACCGGCTTGTGAATTGTGACTCCTGTGAACCTAGACGCTGTGATACCAACTTGTCATGACCCGATTTACCCTCCGAAAGGCATCGTAACGTCACCTAGTCTCTACAATTAGGTAAGCCTAATTACTGAAAAGATATTAAATAGAAATATTAAAATAAAGACGGAATAAAGTAAATCAACTAATGAAACATCTCCACTTGGCACGTACAAAATATACCTTCCCAGAAACCCGGAATATCACAAAGAGTCACAAGCTTCTAACACTACTGAAGCTCTAACAAAAAAAACTGGAAAAGTACATGAAAACATCTCTACAAGATAGAATGGAAGGAGACTCGGAGGATTCCGTGGACGTGGCAGAAATACCTTGCAGTCTCCTAGAATCATCAGCAGTGACTAACCACGAGGTTGATAGCTCGTACCTAGATTTACACACGAAAATATGTTCAGGAAAGGGGCATGAGTACACCACATTTGGTACCCAGTAAGTGCCAAGCCTAACCCCGGTCAAGTAGTGACGAGGTCAGGTTAAGGCTCTACTGGATTTCTAAATAAGTCAGTTTAAAACAGTACAAAATATAGGGAATGTCTGTAGTAAACAGTTTAAGAAAAACAATATAAGTTTACAGTAAGAAAATTCTCGGCTCAACATAATTTATATCACAAAGTGGAATCTCCCAGGAATTCGTCCCGTAGTTCCAATTGATTATGCAGTACAGGGGGAAAGCTCCCAGAATACGTCCGTAGTCCCAATTTAAATATGAAATGCAAATGAATTCCGGATAAGGTTTATTTAAACAATTCAGGAGAAAACTCACAGGCAAGGCAAAGGATAGGACTAACTAAACATGGTACACATAGTATCAAATAGGGAATTTAGTTAAAACACGTAGTCATGCTCCTTCCGAATCTAAGCTACACAATTAGCACATTAAACAGTGAAATAAGAGAGAAATGATTTATGACATGGAAGGAAAAGTGGAATTTAGCAACAACGGCCCGTGCACGTACTCGTCACCACGCGTACACGGCACCCATACAACAAATAGTATCAAAACAACCTAAGGGGAAGTCCCCAACACAGATTTAGGCAAGCCACTTACCTCGACTCCTCTACTCAACTCAAAACCACGGTCTTGCCATGAGTACCCGACTCCGAATGGCCCAAATCTATTCAATTCAATTTCATAATGTAAATATCATGGTCAGAAATTGATCTAGCTAATTAGTTCAAGGCTAATACGCGAAATTAGGAAAATTGCCAAAAAAGTCCCTGGGCCCACGTCTCAGAATCGAGTGAAAGTTAGTAATTTAGAACACCCATTCACTCACGAACTCACTCGAACAAGAATCATTGAAAACCGACGTCAAAATCTCATTAAATTCTCGGTTTTCTATTTGGCGAACCTTCCTCCCAATTTTCATGATTTTTCACCCAAATTCATTAATTATGTAACGACCCGACTGGTTGTTTTGAGCTCTAGCGTGTTATCCAGTGGTTTGAGGTCGTGAGCAGCTCCATTTCAGGTATTATGACTTATAGGTGTTGTCGGAATTGAATTCCGGGAAGTTTAGAGTTGATTTGGAAAGAAAATTCTCATTTCAGAAGCCTTAAGTTGGAAGAATCAACTAAGATTAGAATTTTGTGGAAACGACCTCCGAATCAGGATTTGAAGGTTCCTGCAGGTTCGTATGATGATTTCAGACTTGGGCGTATGTCCAGATCGGGCTTTGGATAACCCGGGAGCATTTCGATGCTTATTGTGGAAGTCAACATTTTTGAAGAAATTACCTAAGTTTGGCTTGAAGCGCATTTCAGTGATGTTGATGTCCGTTTGGATAAAGTTAGAAATTTGAAGGTTTTTGAGAAATCCGACCGGAAGTGGAAAATTTGATATCGAGGTCGGAATGCGATTCCGGAAGTTNATTGGACGGGATCCCGGGGGCCTCGGGTGGATTCCGGATGGTTAACGGATCAAGTTGAGAGTTTGAAGAAGGCTAGAATTTGTTGTCATCTGGTGTGACCGCGCCTGCGAGGATTTGGCCGCAGGTGCGCAGCTGCAGGTGCGGAGCCACAGGTGCGGCTATGGCACCGCAGGTGCGAAGAAGTGGTAGTCTGGCTGGGAGCGCAGGTGCGATGGTATTTCCGCACCTGCGAAGTCACAGACGCGGGTTATGGGGTGCAGGTGCAAGTTGGCTGGAGCTGAACATAAGCCGCAGGTGCGGAGGTTTGGTCGCACCTGCGGAATTGCAGGTGTGAGATTTTGATCTCAGGTGCGAAAAATGGCCTGGGCAGAATGTTTTAAAATCGAGATTTGTTGGCCATTTCTTCATTTCTTCTTTGGTTTGGTCGATTTGGGAGGAGCTTCAAGAGAGGGTTTTCGTCAAGGATCACAAGGTAAGTAACTCTTTCATGTTTCTAAGTTAAATACAAGGTTATTGCAAGGAATTATACATGAAAATTGTGGAAAATTTTGGAAATATTGAAGAAAATCTAGAAATGGTAATTTGGAATTTTAGCCATGAATTTGAGCATGGAATGTAGAGTAAATTGTATATTTGAACTAATAAAGCTATGGGTAGAATATATCTTCGAGAAATTTTGGATTCCGGGCATGTGGGCCCGAGGGAAGTTTGGTCATTTCACTAAGCGGGGTTGGTAAATTATATAATTTAGAATTTTTGCAAATATTAGAGTATATTTTCATTGGTTGTCGTTATTTGGATAGTTTTGGGGAGTTGTGCATCCGTTGGAGTCGTCGGAAGGGCTTGGAAGCCGGTTATGGAACTTCGGAGCGAGGTAAGTCTCCTTTCTAACTTTGCGAGGTAGAATTGTCCCCCTAGGTGAATTAATTAAGTATGTGCTATTATCTTCGGGGGCTACGTACGCACGAGGTAACGGGAGTCCGTGCGTAGCTACTATTATGCCATGTCCGGGTAGTCTATGACCCACTAGCATGCCTTACATGTTGTACCTGTGATCCTGCCTGTAATATTAAACTGCTAATATAATCGAAATCATAATTGAATACCTAAAGAAGACTGGAGTTCATTTTCTTAATCATCTAGAAAGAGAATTGATGCCTTCGTGGATAATTGTATACTTGGTAGGGTTATATTATGGAATATCATTAAACTTGGCAAATGAGTTTCAAATGAAAGATTTAGAAGCTATATTTCATGTTCCTTTAAGAAGAATTTTACCACTTTCCTGAGAAAAACTGTTTTCTTGATAAAAATACAGATTTATCATGTGGATATGTGTACATAAGAGCACCTGAGTCGCAGGTATGATTCGTGAGCAGGCTAGACTTATTATTTGTATGTATAACCGCGACGCATGATCGATTCGCGATCAGGGTAGATAGATGCATCTATGGTTCGAGCAGTTCGACCCTCGGCAGTGCACAGTTTATTATTGTTGGTCTGCGCCGTTCGACCCTCGGCATTTCTTGTGCATGATATTTACTGTGTAGTTGCTATGATTTTTTCCTGATTACTGGCCTGAAATTTTAAGTTGTCAATTGAAATGACAGAGATTTAAAGTTATTAAAAATTTTGGAATAAATTATTCCTTCCCGTTGATTAATTGTTATTTGATTAAATCACCCATGTTGGTTAATTTTTTTTAATATGACGAAGATATGAAGTGTTAAATGTGAATGGAGTTGATAATATTTATTCTTGATTTTAATAAATTGCCTATGATATCATGCTTAGTGTCACACTTGAATATTCTAAATTGACCTTTAGCAAGTGTCTATTTTGACCTCTCGTCACTACCTCTCTGAGGTTAGGCGGGCGACTTACTGAGTACACGTTGTTTTTTGTACTCATGCTACACTTGTTGTGCATTTTATTGCACAGGTACTTTCATAGCGATGTGGAGGATTGGAGACTTAGGCGAGTTGCATCATCCGGAGGCGATCCGCAGGTGACAGAGTCTCCCTACTACTGTATTACATTATTTTGATTTCCTTGTCCACTTGTATTTCGGACAAGCTTTGTAGAAATTGTAAAATTCTTAGAAATTTGCTCATGTACTTGTGACACCGGGTTCTGGTATGTGTTGGGATATATTTGCTAAAGTGTAATATTCAAACCACTATTTTACTAAACCAATTTTATTTAGTTAACATGTAATCAAGTGAAAGGAAATGCTTTTTCATAAATGTTAAAACAGGAAATTGTTTCAATTAAATAAATGATTGGCTTGCCCGACAATGATGTCAGGCGCCATCACGACCTTATGGATTTTGGGTCGTGACAACATGGTATCAGAGCAGTAGGTTCCCGTAGGTCTCACGAGTCATGAGCAAGTCTAGTAGTCTTGCGGATCAGTGCGGAGACGTTTGTACTTATCTTCGAGAGGCTACAAGGCTGTTAGGAGTACTTCCCTTATTGATTCCTCATTGTGCGATTTGATTCCTTTAAGGTTTATGCCTAAGTTTATTCCTACTCAATCTTACACGTCGCGAAGCGCTTGCTGTGAATCAAAAATTTGAGGAATTGAAATGGTGACACAGATGTAATTCGAGATGTTTCCATGTGTAATTGGTTGGGGCTGTTGTTATGGACCTGCAAAAGAATAATATGTTGTTTCAGCTCAGTAGTTTTGTTTCTGAGAGCCTTAAGGTTATGCTCAGGTAGTGATGATGCTTGCGATTGGTTATTGCGCGATGTCGATATGATGATAGAATACTTGGAGGTCTTCTCAGAGTGTGATTTCAAGATTTCGGTATTTTAGTTCCGGCAGAGGAAAGGCATTTGGATTATGAATGGTCCGGTTGGGGTTGATAATGTAGTAAGACTTAGTGTCTTCAAGTGAGGTGGGATATGCACCTGTGACGTGAAGTCATCGTCATTGATCGAATGGAATGTGTTAAGTTTGTCGGTGCTATGGTTTCTTCGGTTGCGTGGGGTCAGAGTATTGAGAAGAAGTATTGAAGAATGCGGTTGGCAGAGATTGTGAGGTGCGGTGGTTCAATGCCGGATAAGTGTTGATAATGAAGGTATCTAGAGAAAGATGATCTTCGGAGAGCTTGAAGTCGTGGTGATCTGCTGGTTTGAGAGCTACAGAGAATTAGTTCAAGGCTAATACGCGAAATTAGGAAAATTGCCCAAAAAGTCCCCGGGCCCACGTCTCGGAATCGAGTGAAAGTTAGCAATTTAGAAAACCCATTCACTCACGAACTCACTCAAACAAGAATCATCAAAAACCGCCGTCAAAATCTCATTAAATTCTCGGTTTTCTATTTGGGGAACCTTCCTCCCATTTTTCATGATTTTTCACCCAAATTCATTAATTATGTAACGACCCGACCAGTCGTTTTGAGCTCTAGCGCGTTATCCAATGGTTTGAAGCCGTGAGCAGCTCCATTTCAGGTATTATGACTTGTAGGTGTGGTCAGAATTGAATTCCGGGAAGTTTAGAGTTGATTTGGAAAGAAAATTCTCATTTCAGAAGCCTTAAGTTGGAAGAATCAACCAAGATTGGAATTTTGTGGAAACAACCTCCGAATCAGGATTTGAAGGTTCCTGTAGGTTTGTATGATGATTTCGGACTTGGGCGTATGTCCGGATCGGGCTTTGGATAACCCGGGAGCGTTTCGATGCTTATTTTGGAAGTCAACATTTTTGAAAAAATTTCCTAAGTTTGGCTTGAAGCGCATTTCAGTGATGTTGATGTCCGTTTGGATAAAGTTAGAAATTTGAAGGTTTTTGAGAAATCCGACCGAAAGTGGAAAATTTGATATCGAGGTCGGAATGCGATTCCGGAAGTTGGAGCAGTCCGTAATGTCGAATATGACTTGTGTGCAAAATTTGGGGTCAATCGGACGTGATTTAATAGGTTTCGGCGTCGGATGTAGAAGTTGGAAATTTCTAAGTTCATAAAGTTGGGATTTGGGTTCGATTTGTGGTTTCGATGTTGTTTGATGTGATTTGAGGCCTCGAGCAAGTCCGCATTATGTTTTGGAACAGGTTGGTATAATTGGACGGGGTCCCGGGGGCCTCGGGTGGATTCCGGATGGTTAACGGATCAAGTTGAGAGTTTGAAGAAGGCTAGAATTTGTTGTCATCTGGTGTGACCGCGCCTGCGAGGATTTGGCCGCAGGTGCGGCTATGGCACTGCAAGTGCAAAGAAGTGGTAGTCTGGCTGGGAGCGCAGGTGCGATGGTATTTCCGCACCTGCGAAATCACAGACGCGGGTTATGGGGCGCAGGTGCAAGTTGTCTGGAGCTGAAGATAAGCCGCAGGTGCGTAGGTTTGGCCGCACCTGCGGAATCGCAGGTGTGAGAGTTTGATCTCAGGTGCGAAAAATGGCCTGGGCAGAATGTTTTAAAACCGAGATTTGTTGGCCATTTCTTCATTTCTTCTTTGGTTTGGTCGATTTGGGAGGAGCTTCAAGAGAGGGTTTTCGTCAAGGATCACAAGGTATGTAACTCCTTCATGTTTCTAAGTTAAATACAAGGTTATTGCAAGGAATTATACATGAAAATTGTGGAAAATTTTGGAAATATTGAAGAAAATCTAGAAATGGTAATTTGGAATTTTAGCCATGAATTTGAGCATGGAATGTAGAGTAAATTGTATATTTGAACTAATAAAGTTATGGGTAGAATATATCTTCGAGAAATTTTGGATTCCGGGCATGTGGGCCCGAGGGAAGTTTGGTCATTTCACTAAGCGGGGTTGGTAAATTATATAATTTTGAATTGTTGCAAATATTAGAGTATATTTTTATTGGTTGCCGTTATTTGGATAGTTTTGGGGCGTTGTGCGTCTGTTGGAGTCGTCGGAAGGGCTTGGAAGCCGGTTATGGAACTTCAGAGCGAGGTAAGTCTTCTTTCTAACTTTGTGAGGGGGAATTGTCCCCCCAGGTGAATTAATTAAGTATGTGTTATTATCTTCGGGGGCTACGTATGCACGAGGTGATGGGAGTCCGTGCGTAGCTACTATTATGCCATGTCCGGGTAGTCTAGGACCCACTAGCATGCCTTACGTGTTGTACGTATGATCCTGCTTGTAATATTAAACTACTAATATAATCGAAATCGTAATTGAATACCTAAAGAATACTGAAGTTCATTTTCTTAATCATCTAGAAAGATAATCGATGCCTTCGTAGATAATTGTATACCTGGTAGGGTTATATTATGGAATATCATTAAACTTGGAAAATGAGTTTCAAAACAAAGATTTAAAAGCTATATTTCATGTTCCTTTAAGAAGAATTTTACCAATTTCCTGAGAAAAACTGCTTTTTTGATAAAAATACGGATTTATTATGTGGATATGTGTACATATGAGCACCTAAGTCGCAAGTATGATTCGCGAGCAGGCTAGCCTTATTATTTGTATGTATAACCGCGTCGCATGATCGATTCACGAGCGGGGCAGATAGATGCATCTATAGTTTGAGTTGTTCGACCCTCGGCAGTGCACAGTTTATTATTGTTGATCTGCGCCGTTCGACCCTCGGCATTGCTTGCGCATGATATTTACTGCGTAGTTGCTATGATTTTTGCCTTATTACTGGCCTGGAATTTTAAGTTGTCAATTGAAATGACAGAGATTTAAAGTTATTAAAAATTTTGGAAGAAGTTGTTCCTTCCCGTTGATTAATTGCTATTTGATTAAATCACCCAGTTTGATTAATTATTATTAATATGACGAAGATATAAAGTGTTAAATGTGAACGGAGTTGATAATATTTATTCCTGATTTTAATAAATTGCCTATGATAATCATGCTTAGTGTCACACTTGTATATTCTAAATTAACCTTTAGCAAGTGTCTAATTTGACCTCTTGTCACTACCTCTCTAAGGTAAGGCGGGCGACTTACTGAGTACACGTTATTTTTGTACTCATGCTACATTTGCTGTGCATTTTATTGCACAGGTACTTTCATAGCGATGTGGAGGATTGGAGACTTAGGCGAGCTGCATCATCCGGAGGCGATCCGCAGCTGACAGAGTCTCCCTCATACTGTATTACATTATTTTGATTTCCTTGTCCACTTGTATTTCGCACAAGCTTTGTAATTGTAAAATTCTTAGAAATTTGCTCATGTACTTGTGACACCGGGTTCTAGGATGTGTTGAGATATATTTGCTAAATTGTAATATTCAAACCATTATTTTACTTAACCGGTTTTATTTAGTTAACACGTAATCAAGTGAAAGGAAATATTTTTTCATAAATGTTAAAACAAGAAATTGTTTCAATTAATTAAAGATTGGCTTGCCCGACAATGATGTCCGGCGCCATCACGACCTTATGGATTTTGGATCGTGACAGATTATATGGAAGAAATTGCTATAGATTAATGACATACAAGTGAAATAAGGTTAGGAATCATTACCTATGAGTCTTCTCTTCAAAACCCACTCAAACTCGCCTAATCCCGAGCTCCAAATCGTTGTAGAAAATATGAATTTCAAACTCTCGGATTTTGGTATAAACTGCCCAGCGATCCCGCACCTGCGCCCCCTTGGACCGCACCTGCCGAAAATACATCGCAGGTGCGAAAAATCCTTAAGTGGGCTGGAACCGCACTTGCGGTCACTGGGCCGCATTTGCGGCTCCACATCTGCCGGACTCTTGCCGCACCTGCGAGCCTTGCTGATCCGGGCCAATTCCGCATTTGCGATGTACCCCTCCACACCTGCATGTCCCCACCTGCGGCTCCTCTTCCGCAGGTGCGAAACACCAACACCAGTAATGCTTCCGCTGGTTTTAAGTTCAAAACCAATCCCATTGAGCATCTGAAACATCGTCGAGGCCCCTGGGACCTCCACCAAACTAACCAACCAGTCCTAATACCTTATCCAAACTTAGTCGAGCCTTCAAAACACTCACGTAACATCAAAATCACTACTTATGCATGGATTCAAGCCTAAGAACTTATGAATTTTCTAAAATCTACAACCGATGTCGAAACACGTCAAAACTAGTCCGAATGACCTCAAATTTTACACACATGTCATAAATGACACTACGGACCTACAGCCACTCTCGAAATTCCATTTCGAGCCCGATATTGAAATTTCACCTATCGGCCGAAATCGCTGAAATTCTAACTTCCGTCAATTCAAGCCTAAATCCACTACAGACCTCGAGAACACATTCCGGACACACTCCTAACTCCGAAATCACCCAACGGAGCAACGAAGCCGACGGAATCCCATTCCGGACCCGTCTTCCAACAGTTCCAACTACGGTCCGATTTCTAAAGCTTAAACTCATATGTAGGGACTTTGTGTCCAAAAACTCTCTGGATTTTGCAAGTAATCATTCCGACAAGTCCCATAAGCAGATATAAAGTGGGGAAAGCAGTTATTAGGGGATCGGGGCGCTACTCTCGAAACGACCGACCGGGTCGTTACAAGAGAATTGAAAAATGGGTAAAAATCCCGTCTAAAATCTCACTTAACAGGCTACAGATGTCGCATTTGCGATCCAAGGTTTGCAATTGCGAACCTCGCAAAAGTGAAGAAAACCTTCATAATTGCGAACAAGGAAGGGATGGAAAAAGTTGCATTTGCGTCAAAAAGTTCGCAATTGCCAACTGGGCCTCGCAATTGCGATGAAAAAGTTCGCATTTGCGGCCATACCAGAAACAGCAATTTTTCCCGATACGAAAATGAGCATAACTTCCTCATACGATGTCCAAATTTGATGATTATTTTTCCTATAGCTCCGTAATTACGATACGGATATAATATTTTAATTAAAACTGAAGTTAGAGCTTATTTTCTTAATGTGGTATCATTTATGCTTGAAGTAAGGACGATGAAGCATAAAAAACAAGAGCAACATAGCCTAAACCTATCTGAAACTCACTCAAGCCCTCGGGGCTTCCAACCAAACATGCACGCAAGTTTAAAAAAATCATACGGACTTGATCGTGCGATCAAATCATCAAAATAACATCAAAAAATGTGAATTTAACCTCAAAACTCATGATTTTCTCAAAACACTCAAATTTTCTAACTTTTCAACCGGACGTCCAAAACATGTCAAATCAATTCCAGTTCTCACCAAATTTCACAGATAGGACTTAAATATCATAACAAACTTGCACCAGGCTCCGGAACCAAAATATGGTCTCGATACCAACGAGTTCAAACATTAATTCATTTCTTTATTTCCTTCAAAAATCAACACAATAATTTTCTTCAAAAATTATTTTCTATGGCTAGGGACCTCGGAATTCAATTTCGGGCATACGCCCAAGTCCCATATTTTACTGCGGACCTTCCAGGATTGTCGAAATACAGATCCAGGTCCTTTTACTCAAAAAGTTGACCAAAGTCAACTAAAACCAAATTTTAACTCTAAAAATTTCTATTTCTCATATTTACATAAAAGCTTTCTGGTGTCATGTTCGGAATGTGCACGTAAATCGAGGTAATTAAAATTAGTCTTTTTAAGACTAATAAGTCCAGAATAATGTCTTAATTCATAAGATGACCCTTTGGGTCATCACACCCGGTCCACTTGGCCCGCGATCCCGACCGGTCTCGGGCCCGGATCAGCCCACTTACCACCCTTATATTTCAACCCACTTACCTAATCCGGCCTGAGTTTTCTTACCCATCCGACCCTAGGTTTTAACATAAAAATTCAAGGCAAGAGACCAAATCGGAGCAAGAGTAAAAAAATCAGTCTAATTTTAATTCCTTTTGGGGTATCAAGAGAAGTAGTAGTGTTGGTTGTGTTAATACACACAAGAAAAGCTCATTTTGATCATTATACTTATTATCTCGCGGCAATTCTACTTGTGTTCTGTGCCTAATTCAAAGCAATCCGTACTGAAATAGAGTAGTGCAATAGACGCAGATGAAAAATTCATCAGCATCAGCTAGTTTATACTTTGTACACGTCCCAAAAGCCACCATTGAGAAAGAATTGTGAATCAACACCTAATTATGGTAATGTTATTCGGATTAGTCCAATTCTGAACAATTGGGATTGGGGTTTCTGTTTCGCAATGGGAAAGATAACAAGAGGAGTAAGAAATGTCTTTTGTATTTCCATTACAATTAGAATACCTCATTATTTTCATAAGTTAACGAAACACATCACAATTCACAGTGTGTTCGAACACAAATTTTTCATGATTTTTTGAACTCCTTTCTTGTCATTCATTAGAAGGAAATAATTTTATTATGGATATCTATAGAAGTTGCGCACTTTATTGTCTAATGTAACCATTTTAAATTATAAGTTTAAAATTTAGTAAAATCAGTATTTATTGTTTATTACACCTCCAAAGAAAGTCATGGGCTAAAAGAATGGTTAATGTATTCTTATGACCCAGATGAGAAAATCTAGGGTCGGATCAGGCAGGTCGGTCGAAATAAGACCTGCTTTTTGTTTTAGTCCGAGATTGTTATGTGGCTTTGTAAAAAGTCAACACGTCATTAAATTGAAGGCTCGCAGGTTCTGTCGTTAGACGTGGGGGTGCTGACAATTTTATTAACAGAATTAACGTCGTGCGCTTTTTTGGACGAAAAGATAGACGAAGGGTACATGTAAACCATTTAACGATAATGGTAGTTTAAACCCTTTCAACAAAAATTGATGTAAAAAACGAAGATGTATGTTTGACTGTGGTTTAGTTTGATTTCTACTTTGAAAAAGTTCACAATATTTGATTTTATTTGGTATTAAACAGGAAAATTGAACCAAACAAGCGATATATATTGATATTGTGGCGTAAAAATTGCATGGGGCGCCTTATTTGGTCGCCCCTTTTTAACTTATACCTGTTTTTATTTTTTTATTTGCACATTTTTTTTGTTAAAAGCATTTTAAAAAGATGATTTTGCCCTTCAGGACTATTGACAAAACTATAGACTGCAGGACAAAACTTCAGCATGTGTTTAGTATGAAGTTTTAGCAAATGAACTAAATAACTCCAGCAAGCATTAGAAAAAGCTCATTAGAAAATTACATACTGCAAGACAAAAACTTAAGCATGTTTAGTCTGAAGTTTTAGCAAATGAACTAAAAAATTTCAGCTTGTTTAGACTGAAGTTTCGGAGAAAACTCATGACAAAACTATAGCCTGCAGGACAAAACTTCAGCATGTTTTGGTGTGAAGTTTTAGCAAATGAAAAACTCATTAGAAAGTTACATACTGCAAGATAAAAACTTAAGCATGTTTAGTCTGAAGTTTTTGCAATTGAACTAAAAAGCTTGAGCATGTTTAGTCTGAAGTTTTCGCAAATGAACTAAATAGTTTCAGCATGCATTAGCAAAAACTCATTAGAAAATTACATACTGCAAGACAAAAACTTAAGCATGTTTAGTCTGAAGTTTTAGCAAATGAACTAAAAAGCTTAAGAATGTTTAGTTTGAAGTTTATGGAAATGAACTAAATAACTTCGGCATGTTTAGTCTGAAGTTTTATCAAATAAACTAAATAATTTCAGCATGTTTAGACTGAAGTTTCGGATAAAATGACAAAATTATAGATTGCAGGATAAATGACTTGTCACGACCCGAAATTCTCATCGTCGGAACCATGATGGAGCCTAACATTCCACTTGCTAGGCAAGCCACATTAGAGTATTATTAAATCAATTCTAATACAATTCAGTAATTAACAGCAAATAAGCTATAAAGAGTGCGGAATATTATAATAACTTCATCATTTATCACTATCCAGATCTGGTGTCACAATTCATGAACATTCTAGAATTTACTACAAGTAAAAGTCTGAAAGAAGTACAACTGTTTGAATGAAAGCAACAGTGAAACATAAAAGATAGACAGAGACTTCAAGGTTTGTGAACGCTGACAGATCTACCTTGAGTCTCCTGTGGTCCAATCTGAGCTGCTATGCCTCTCACTCAACTGGGGCCAATACTAAGATTTGTACAGGAAGTTTAGGGTGCAGTATCAGTACAACCGACCCCATGTAATGGTGAGTGTCGAGCCTAACCTCGACGAAGTAGTGACGAGGCTAAGAAAAGACACCCACAATCAACTTGTACAATAAAGCAGTGTATATACAAATAACAGTAAAGAACTAACAGGTAGTATCGGAAGGGGGAGACATGATGAGGGAAAATACGAGATAAAGAACTACAACAAAAAGATAACTTGAATAGTAAATATAATACGAACCAATAAGAACCAATGAACACAATAAAGGAAAGGTGCACGGAATCACCCTTCGTGCTTTTACTCTCATCCTCACCATGAAATTAACAAAAACGGCACGGCATCACCCTTCGTGCTTTTACACTCTCACCTCACATTAAGTCAATAGGAACGGCACGATATCACCTTTTGTGCATTAACACTCTCCCTCACCAAAACAATGAACAATGACAACATGGAGATAGAAACAACAAGAACAAATCTTACTTCAACATTTGGTTCCACAATACCAATCTCAACTTGAATCAACACTCAATTAATACTAAAGTCCATAAACATGATAAAAATGATCAACATCACAATTAACTAGTCTAAGCATGAATAATATGATCAAGAAAGACAACAATTACAAGAATAAGACCCACTTGCATGCTATAACCCGACAACAATGCATAGGTACTCGTCACCTCACCTATACGTGGTACCCAACCTCTAAACACGTAGAAAATAGACAAATAAGTCTTAATCCCTCAGGCCAAAGTTAACCACGACACTTACCCTCACTCCAACGGTCAAACTCAAAGCTCAACCACGACTTTTCCCTTCGAACAAGCCTTCGAACCAATAGAATCTAACAAAACCAACCAAATAATTCAAATAAAGCCTTAGGAACTACTCAGGATTGAAGAGAATTCAATTTAGGCCATTTTTTAAAAAGTCAACACCCGGGCCCGTTTGGTCCAAACCCAAAATTCAGACCTAAACTCGATTACCCATTCACTCTCGAGACCAATTATGTAATTTGTTTTGGCATAGGGCCTCAATTTGAGGTCTAACTTTTCAATTTATCAAATCCCTAGTTTCTACCCAAAACCCCCAATTCAACCATGAAAACTTAAGATTTTCGGTTGAATCTTAGGAAAAAGTAGTAGAAGATTGAAAGAAATTAGTTTAAGATCACTTACCAATGATCACTTACCAATGATTTAGGGAAGAAATTAGTTTAAGATCACTTACCAATGATTTAGGGAAGAAAAGTTCTTTGGATAATCGCCTCTTGTATTTCTAGGTTTGAAAATTTGAAGAATGAATCAAAAATTTCGTCTAAGTCCTATTTCTTCAGCTGCAGATGTCGCAAATGGGACCTTGGCTTTGCAAATGCGAAGCCTGAAATTGTAAAGAAACTATCGCAATTGTAAATCTCTTCACACCTCTGTTGTCTTCGCAAATGCGAAGAATGGTTGGCAAATGCGAACTATGAATGACCGCAAATGCGACACAATTGTCGCAAATGCGAAGAATGCCTTTCCAAGACCCAAATTCGCAAATGCGAAGGATATTTCACAAATGTGAAACCTGTGTAGCACAGCTTCTCTTCACATTTTCGATGAGAAGCTCGCAAATGCAAACCCTTCAGAGGTCGCAAATACGATGCCTGACGCGAGATCAGAGGCCTGCAACAAGATCAGTTACACCAGCAATTTCACCAAGTCCAAATTCACTATGTAGCATATTCGAAACTCACCCGAGCCCTCGGGGATCTAAACCAAAATTGCACACTAGTCTAAAAATATCATACAAACTTGCTCGCATGATCAAACCATCAAAATAACACCTAAACTATGAATTGAACACCAAATAAAATGAGATTTTCAAGAAAGCTTCGAAATTTATATTTTCATAACCGAACGTTCGAATCACGTCAAACCAACTCCGTTTCTCACCAAATTTCACAGATAAGTCATAAATATGGTATTGTACCTATACCGGGTTTCAGAACCAAAATACGGACCCGTTATCCAAAAAGCCAAACTTTGGTTAAACATTTCCAATTCATTTAGCCTTTAACTATCAAATTTTGAAAAAGTCCGATATCTCGGGCTAGGGACTTCCGATTTCGATTCAGGGCACACGTCCAAGTCCCAAATCATGATACAGACCCACCGGGACCGTCAAAAAAATGAAGTTTTGTCATGACCCAAATTTCCCACTATCGGGACCGTGATGGTGCCTAACATTGAATCCGCTAGGCAAGTCAACGTTACTGATTAATTACCTTATTCCTTTATCTTTAACAGTTTACCATAATTTATTATAAAATCACGGAATTTAAAATACGAGACAACATGATTCAACAGTTTGATATGATACTGATACAAAATCCAGAACCAAAGTACTCCCAGAACAAGTGTTACAATCTCACGGATTGTCTATGAATACTACAAATAGGAGTCTGAACAAAATATAAGTATACATCTGTCTCAGAAGTAAATAAGAACATAATATAAATAACATAGGAGGGGACGCCAAGGCCTGCGGACGTCTGCACAACTACCTCGGAGTCTCCGCTGGACTGAAGGCAACAACCCTGATCTAAGGTCCGAAGGGTCCAGTACCGGGATCTAAACAAAAGTGCAGAGTGTAGTATCAGTACAACCGACCCCATGTACTGGGTAAGTGTCGAGCCTAACCTCCGCGAAGTAGTGACGAGGCTAGGACACGACAACCAAATAAACCTGTGCAGTTTAATCGTGTATGAAACAAAACAATAATAATGACAAGAAATAAGCAACTAGATACCAAATAAGGAAGGGGAAAACATGTTGATGGGAGAGAGTAACAATTAATGGGAATAACGAGGTAAAGCAACAAATCAAATATCAACTTAAACTACATAAATAGTAACACAAAGAAAACAAGTGCACGACATCACCCTTCGTGCTTTTACTCTCATCTTCACCAAACAATAAATAGAATGCACGGCATCACCCTTCGTGCTTTTACTCTCATCCTCACCATAATTCAATAGAAATGGCACGGCATCACCCTTCGTTCTTTTAAGTTCATAATATGGCACGCCATCACCCTTCGTGCTTTTAAGTTCATAATATGGCACGGCATCACCCTTCGTGCTTTTACTCTCATCCTCACCATAATTCAATAGAAATGGCACGGCATCACCCTTCGTTCTTTTAAGTTCATAATATGGCACGGCATCACCCTTCGTGCTTTTACGCTCATCCTCACCATATCATACACGACATCACCTGTTGTGCTTTAACACTCATCCTCACCCAAACAAATCAATAACAACAATCCGGCAAGGAAAATCAACAGTACAATAATAATAAAAGCCAAAACGTCCTTGCGAGGGAGCCAACAGTAGAATCAATATCATCCCGACAAGGGAAACAGCTATAACCAATCTCACGTAGTTACTTAACTTCACGTAATAATTCTTAACTTGAACCAATACTCAACAATGATCAATACCAAAGAAATACCACCAACATGGATAATTATCAAATTGAACTCAAGTAATATTTGATGAAAAATCACATAAATCACAATATTCGACTCACGGGCATGTTTGACTCCAACGTATAGATACTCGTCACCACACCTATATGTTGCACATTACATTATCACGTAGCAAATAAGACACCACACTTATTCCCTCAAGCTAAGGCTAAGCCAAACACTTACCTCGAATTCCATGACCAAACTCAAGCCTCAATTACCGCTTTCCCTTTAGAATTCGCCTCCAATTCAATTGATCTAAACATAATTAGCTTAACAATATCAATAAACGCTAAATAATTCAACACCAATGCTTAATTATGAGTTTTCTATCATTCTTCCCAAAAAGTCAAAAATCGACCCGACCCGCTTGCTCAAAACACGAGGTTCGGACCAAAACCCAATCACCCATTCACCCACGAGCCCGAATATGTAATTAGTTTCGAAATCCGACCCCAAATCGAGGTCTAAATTCCCAAATTTGTAAAATCCCTAATTCTCCTAAAATCTCTAATTTCTACCCTTAAAGAACAAGATTTAGGCCTAGAAATCTAAGGGGTGTTAATGGAAAATGAAGAAAATGAGTTGAAGAACACGAACCTATGATTTGGTGATGAAATCCCTCTTCAAAAATCGCCCAAGGTCGGATTCTATGGAAAGAGATATGAAATTATGGCTTATTCTCGTTTTTGTTACTGTTTTAAACCCCTAGACAGACCCTCTACGCGATCGCAAGAGGTCTGATGCGTTCGGGTAGGCTTACTCCCCCTGGCCTTCTCGCGTGCCTTGGACGCGTTCGTATAGAGTATTAGCTCCCGTCCCCCAGTTGCCCTCCTAAAGCTGTGCGTTCGCGAGCCACTGGCTGCGTTCGCATAGTACAAACCCAACCCCAGCCCCCATTACTCTTCGCGTTCGCATGGATTACCACATGTTCGCATAGTGCAAATTACCAGACACCAGAAAACAGCTACATCACTAGATTTTCTAAGTCCAAAAACACTCTGACGCCTATCTGAATCTCACCCAAGCCCTCGGGGCTCCAAACCAAACATGCACAAAACCCCAAAAACATCCTACGAACTTACTGCGCGATCAAATCGCCAAAATAACATCTTAAACAACGAATTTAGCATCAAAATCAAAGAAAATCTCAAGAACTTTCAAATTTTCAATTTTTACAACTACGGATCCGAATCACGTCATATGACCTTCGTTTCTTATCAAATTTTACAGGCACAACTCAAATACCATATTAAACATGTACCGGACTCCGGAATCAAAATACGGGCCCGATACCATCAATTTCAAATATAATCAAATTTCCAAAAACTTTTATAATTTCAGTAAAACAATTTCTTTCAAAAATTTATTTCTCAGGCTTGGGACCTCATAATTCAATTCCGGGCATACGACCAAGTCCCATATTTTCCTACGGACCCTCCGGGACCGTCAAATCTTAGGTCCGGGTCCATGTCCGGGTCCATTTACCCAAAATATTGACTGAAGTCAACTTAAATTCAATTTTTAAAGGCAAAATTAGCATTTTTCTCAGTTGTTTTCATATAAAAGCTTTATGGATATACGTCTGGAATGCGCATGCAAAACGAGGTGAGATAAAAGGAGGGTTTCAAGGCCTCGGAACACAGTTTTGACTTATAAAATGAGAGATGACTTCTTGGGTCACCACAAGTTTTTAGGTAAAATTTCTTATTTTTATCAGTTTTCAACAAAAAGCTTTCCGAAAAAAATGTCCTTATAGATTAAAAGGTGGTATAAATATAGGATACGGCTGCAAATCCCCCATTGTGGCTCTGAATTTTCTTGAAAAGTGGAAATGAAAGATAGCCCATAATTAGCTTGTGGTTTCCTCATTCTACAGGACGAAAACCCAGATGATGAGCCCACCACTTATATGGATTTGAACATTATCCTGTGAAGAAGAATTAATCTAAATACCTGTCCACCTAATCTCTTAAACTTAAAAGAAAATTTATATGTTATAACTAAATAATTCCCCCTATTTATTATAAACCAAAATACTTTTAAAATATTATATTTATAGCCACTTTTATATTTTATAGAAAAGTACAAATATATACAACCGATCCCTCAACTTTTTCCCCAACCCTCTCTCTCTTATCCCTCAACTTTCTCACATTTTCCCTAAATCCTCTCTCTTTTCCTTGTATTTCTTTGGCCGCCGTCCAGCTCTACCGGAGCCCAACCTAACGCCGCCTCTCACTCCCCTTCTCTCATCTCTGCCATCAGATCCATCTACCTCTCTCTTTCTTCCCTTATCTCATCTCCACCGTTAGATCCAGATCTAAAAATCATGAAGTCATGATTGGTCCATTAACGACAGGGAAAATAATGGAGGAGGAAGATCGGAGGCGTCACCAAATCTGAATCTAACGGAGATGCCGAAATCCATGGTTTCTTCTCCTTCTTTGTATCTCATATCTGAGTGTATTCATCTGACCGAATTTGGTAGATACATTGTGATAGTGTATTCTCAGATCTGGTCGAATTTTTGTTCTTCTCCCTTTTTAGTTTTAATATAATGTATACAGTATTTTTCTTGGCCAAAAAATGCCATCTCCGGTGAACTTTCTTTTCTTTTTTGAAATTGAATCACATACAATGATACAAATACACTCAAATTTGAATGTATTATGTATTTGTCAATGTAAATACATTTATTTTTATGTATTTTTGCTTGTATTTATGTATTCCGAAGGTTATTTTTTGTGGCAGATGTTATTCAATCTGTATTGTTGTAATAAACAATAAAAACAGCAAACTTTCTGAAATAGAAACAGAAACAAAAAGTTAGTAGAACTAGTATGGCGAAATAAATTCTAGAAAAACAATATCGGAATAAATCGAGCCCACTGAATGCACAGTGTGTCTTTAAGGAAATTATTCCCCTCAAGTACCTGAGGTGCTGGAATATTATCCTCCCAGGATAGAATGATTTAACGTGTATTGGTACCAAAAACACCGGTGAACTTCGAACCACTTAATGGTCGTAAAACACACTGAAAAATTATTGTGCAGAAGAAGAACAAGAAGAAGATAAGTCAAAGCATATTTATAGACTTTCTGGCACTATTTCTGAAAAGGTTTGAAACCACGGATGTTGGGAATATTTCTATTTGAAATATTGCGGGAAAATGGATTTAAAATAATCCAGAAAAGAAAATGGACCAGGCCGAGTCGGGTCGGGTCGCGGGTCCTGGGTTATTTCGGATTGAATTTTGTTAATTAATCAAATTAATTAATTAAATAATTCAAAGTAATTTTGTCCAAAAAGATTAATCAATCAATCTTTGACCATCCGAAGCCGAGCCGAGCGAGCGATGACGATGACGGCGCGAGGCTTGCCTTCTTCTTAACTCTTTAATAGCTAGAAGAAGAGCAATTGTATATATACCCATCAAAAGTCTTTTCTTCCTCCAATATGGGATAATGTCCCTTTACCAAGGAGTAAAACTTAAATATTTTATTTTTCCTCCATTTCTCATTCACCCTCTTTAAGCTAAATCAAGCTTAAAAAGCCCAACAGCAGATCCCTGTATTTTTTAAATTTTTGTTGCTTGAATACAACTGAAATAAATATAGTAAATTGAATACAGTTTAAAAGTAGCTACGAATGAATAATGTGAATTGAATACAACCGAACATCACCATATTTGTGATTTTTATTGTTTGAATACAGTTGGATTAAATATAATATAAAATAGTAAAGAATGAATATAGCCGAATTGAAAACAGTGTATCCAGCCGAATTGAATACGGCGGCATATACCCTATTTCTTTTTTTTTTTTTTTTTAAATACAACTGAATTCAATACAATGAAATTGAATAGTACAATGTAAAATATATAAGAACGAATACATCCGAATTGAATACAGTGTATACAACCTAATTGAATACAATGTCATACATCCCATGGCAAGCAATTAGTAGCTACAGAATGTAATGAGCTAAATTATAGCTACACCAGCAATAAGCCTCCAAACAATAGTCAGTTCTAAAAGTTCCCTAACTTAAAATAGCGGACATACGTATAATAGATGTTATAGTTCATGTATAATACATCTATAACTATATATAATCAATATAGTATTATTTATATATACCGATTAGAAAAAATAAAATATTGGATCTGGCCGACTATTTGTATAACAATCGCGTTTGTGAATTATAGCAGTTCTCGTGGCTACTAGCTCTGAAGTGCCGACTTTGGTGCCACTATTTAAGTTATGTCCTAAGTTTATAAATTTTTGTACGTTTATGCTCTATTCACTTGGGAACAACTTTAAACATGCGGTTTCTGAAGTTAGGCTCCTAACTTCAAATATAATGTCTGAAGTTTCATGTGGCTGAAGTTCAACCATTTTTTCCAGACTTGCAACCTATGAAGTTTAGTCATTTTTGCATGATTTCAGCTATTTCTATCTGAAGCTCATGTACATATGGCTGAAGTTCAACTTTAGACATTTTTATCTGAAATTATACTAAAGTGAGTAGACATGTATAAAATATTGCCAATAAATGCAGTAAGAGATCGGTAGGAATATCCAAATTTAGGACAACGTAATAAAATGCAAAGACAAGTGCACGGCATCAACCTTCGTGCTTTTACTCTCATCCTCACCAAAACAAGTGCACGGCATCACCCTTAGTGATTTACTCTCATCCTCACCAAAACAAGTGCACGGCATCACCCTTCGTGCTTTTACTCTCATCCTCACAATGCAATAAATAAATAAAACGGCACGGCATTATCCTTCGTGCTTTAATATCATAACATGCCACGGCATTATCCTTCGTGCTTTAATATCATAACATGGCACGACATAACCCTTCGTGCTTTTAAACTCATCCTCACAATACACAGCATCACCCTTCATGCTTTACACTCTTTCTCACCCAAACAATATCAAGAACAACAGTTTGGCAAGGAAAAACCAAAAATATGACCCATAAATCACCACATCCCGGTAAGGGAGTCAACAATACAAACAATATCATTAACAGCATAAACAGTAATAGAAACCATAACATCCTGGCAAGGGAAACAGCTATAATCAATCTCACCTAAACAGTTAACTTCCCGGAATAACACTCAGCTTAAACAAAGGCCCAGTAATAGGCAACATCAAGGAAATACCAATAACATAAATGTCTAAAAATTAGACCTAAGTGGCATTTAAGGGAATAGTCATATAAATCACAATTAAGACTCACGGGCATGCTTGACTCCAACGAATAGATGTTCCAACTACGACTAGTCAACTATAAGGCTAGATGACACTAATTGTAGTCAATTAGGCAAGCTAGGAAGAAAATATATCATGATGATAAGAGAATTAGAATATTCAGTTAAGTCAAGTAAGGTCAAATAGCCAACGAAGGAATCCAAAACTAAGTAATTCTAATTTAAACAGGAAGGGATGAAATTAACAACCAAGGATTTAAATGTAACAATTACAAATCATACACAGGTAATATAAGAACCTACGAATCCTAAAAGGCCAATCTAATTGCAAATAAGTTCGAGTACACACTCGTCACCTCGCATACTCGGACACAAAGAAGACTCAATCCTAAGGGGTAGTTCACCCACACAAGGTTAGGCAAGATACTTACCTCAAAGACGACAACCCGGTACTCAAAATTGGACTTCTCGGGCGAAAAGACCTCCGGACGGCTCAAAATCAACTAAGACAACTTCAAAATACACATAAAACATATAAGGAACTATTCCGAACAACAAAGTTTCAATCTTTACAAAATTATAAAAATCGACCAAAAAGTTGACCCCCGAGCCCGCGCCTCGGAACCCGACAAATTTTACAAATTTCGATTACCCATTCCGATACGAGTTCACCCATACTAAATTTATTCAATTCCGATAATATTTGGTCTTTCAAATCATGAATTTTCATTTTTGAAGTTTTTCTTTCAAACCCACAATTTTCCCAACCCAAAAACACAAATTAAATGATAAAAACAAGAACTAATTCATGAAATATAATTAATTCTAGTGGAAGAACACTTACCCATTCGATTTTTGTGAAAAACCCTCAAAGAATCGCCAAAACCCGAGCTCTAGAAGTCAAATATGTTAAAAATGGCCTAACCCTCAATTTTGGAATATAATCTGTCTGCCCAGATTTTAGAGCATCACGATCGCGAGGGAAGTAATGCGATCGCAGTGAGGAAAAGCCACTGCCCAGAGAAATGCACTATGCGATCGCGAGTTGGTGAATGCGATCGCGGAATATGAAAGAGATAGGCTAATGCGAACGTGAGGGCCTCTATGCGATCGCGAAAAACAAGCAAGCCAACTGCCCAGCCCTATAATCTCTATTGTGCGAACGCGATTGAGTTAATGCGATCGCGAAGAAGGAGAATGTGAACTTCCGCGATCGCGAATAGAACTATGCGAACGCATTGAAGAAAAGTCTGGGCTAGTCAAAAAAGCACTATGCGATCGCGAATCCTTCTATGCGATCCCATAGAAGGAAACTAGATGACAGTTTTCAGCAGTGGAAAAATGAGGAAAATGGACCCGAAACACACCCGAGGCCCCCGGGACCTCGTCTAAATGCACAAACAAGTGTTATAACCTAATACGGACTTGCTCGAAGTTTCAAACCACATAAAACAACACTAAAACGATGTATTAAACCAAAAATCAATGAAATTCCTCAAAACTTCTTTAAACATAGAATTTTGCATTTACGGTCCGAATCACATCTAATGAAGTCTGTTTCTTACCAAACTTTACAAATATGACACAAATATTATATTGAACTTGTACCGGGATCCAGAACCAAGATACGGGCTCGATACCACAGGTTTCACGTAGAATTTCATTTTCGAAAAACCTCTTTTATTTTCAGAAAATAATTTCTTTTAAAAATTCATTTCTCGGACTTGGGACCTCGGAATTCGATTTCGGGCATACGCCCAAGTCCCATATTTTCCTACGGACACTCCGGGATCGTCAAATCACCGGTCCGGGTCCGTTTACCAAAAATGTTGACCGAAGTCAACTTTGTTCAAATTTCTAATATAATATTATTATTTTACTGGTTTTTCACATAATGGCTTCCCGACTACACGCCTGGGCTGCGTATGTAAATCGAGGTGAGATAGAAGGAGCTTTTCACGACCTCGGATCACAGAATTAGCAAGAAAAAATACAGGATGACCTTTTGGGTCATCACACACCCTTATGCCCCGCACGATAACAACGGTGAAATACCACCCTTATACTCCGCATAACAACAACGGTGAAATGCTACCCTTATTCTGCATAAAAACAACGGTGGAATACCACCCTTATACTCCGCACAACAACAACAAAACCGCAACAATTCGCATGTGCTATCATCATAACAACACAACATATCAACTCGTATCACAAGTGCCCATAGGCCATAACCTTTCCAAAAATTTAACGGTATCAATATTTTTGCAACGAATAGCCCACGGCTCAACACAATATATATAGAATCTCAATAACAATAAAATTAATGGAAAAGTAACTCAACAAGGAACAACACACCCTTTAAATACAACTTCAACTAGAATAGATTAATGAATCTTGATAACTTCAGTTCCAATTAATTGTTAAGGGATAACCTCGATAGTGAAAGTACTTCCATGAAATGGAAAACTTCAGAATCTAGTGTATGAATTGCGCTAATAATGAAGGAGATGACACGAACTAGTACTACGTCTAAATGCATAGAACAACCCGGCAACAAAAGATATCATGTGATGACAATTTCAACTAAGAGCAGTTCCACAATAAAAGAAATCACATAATGATACAAAGTGATAACAACTCCAAATAAAACATATAACAGCAAACTCGACAAGTAAAGAATGTCACATATAACGATAACTTCAAATAAAGCATGTGATTGTATACATGACTAATAAAAGATATAACATGTGCTAACAATTCTAAATAACTGCACAAAAGATGACTAAGAGTCTAGACCGGTCAATTTCCACATATAAGATCGAGTATGCACTCGTCACCTCGCATACACGGCTTTCACATGACACAATTAGTACGAACGAGTCCCTAAGGGGTAGTTCCCTCACACAAAGTTAGGCAAGATACTTACCTCAAATAAGCTAGATCGAGACTCTAACATGATATTCTCGTGTAAAACAACCTCCGGACGACTCAAATCCAGCCAAAATAACTTAATATTATGAATAAAAATTATAGGAAACAATTCTGGATAATAAAACTTTGATTTTTAATGAAAACTAAAAAGTCAACCTAAAATTCAACCCCCGGATTGCACCTTGGAACCCGACAAAATTTACCAAATTCGAACATCCATCCCGATACGAGTCCAAGCATACCAAAATTATTCAATTCCGATAACAAATCGTCCTTCAAATCATCATTTTACATTTTTTGTGAATGTTTTCACAAAAATTCTCATTTTCTCCCATTCAAACCACTGATTTAATGATAAAAATAAATATGGAACCATGAAATAAAATCAAATCCGGGTAAACAACACTTATCCAATCCAACACATGAGAAACCCCTCAAAAATTGCTCCAATCCGAGGTTTACAACTCAAGATATGATAAAAATGGCCAAACCCTCGAAATAGAGTTCTTATATTTCTGCTTGGGTATCCCTCTTACGCGATCGCGGAACAAGCATCATGATCGAGAAGCACAAGCTGCTTCCCAGAGAAAATAAACTTTGAGTTCACGGCAAATACCTCGCGAACACAATGAACAATGATGCAAAACTACGTGAACGCATCCATCTTACCGCGAACGTAATGAGAAATATTCCACCAGCCCCCAGCTCCCTTAAGCAAATGCGTAAACATGGACGCAAAACGCGGACAACAAACCGTTGGAGCTTCACGAACCCATGACCATCATCGCGTCTGTGATGAACTAATCACCGATCTCCCAGAAACACTTCGCGACCACGGATTAACCTTCGCGGTCGTGAAGAACAAAATGCACACCATAAACTAAAGCATGAAGAAATGGCCTGTATCCTCTCCGAAACACATCTGAGGCCCCCTGGACCTCGTTGAAACATACTAACAAATTTCATAACATAACACGGACCTACTCGAGGCCTCAAATCACATCAAACAACATCAAAACTATGAATCACGCATCAAATTAACCCGGAATGACGTCGAATTTTGCATGCAAGTCTCAAAATGACACATCAGAGCTATACCAACTCCCAGAATCGAAATTCGAAGCCGATATCAACAAAGTCAACTCCCGGTCAAACCTCTTAACCTTCAAAGCCTTCAACTTTTCAATTTTCACCAAAATGCATCAAATCAACCTACGGATCTCCAAGTCCAAACTCGGATACACAGCTAAGTCCGAAATCACCATACAAAGCTATTGGAATCATCAAAATATCGTTCCGGAGTCGTTTTCATAAAAGTCAAAGTCCGGTCAACTCTTTTCACTTAAGCTTCTAAAACAAGAATCATCCTTCCAAATCAATCCCGAATCATCTGAAATCCGAACTCGACCACACACGGAAGTCATAATACGTAGTTGCTCGAGACCTTAAGCCACCGAACAAGACGCTAATCCTGAAAATGACCGGTCGAGTTGTTTATACTCATACATTTACTCTGCCGAGTTGGTGTAAGAAACTAATGTAATATAAGTTCCTATGTTAAAAAACTAACTATTATTGTATATAACTTAAATTTTTTGACAAAACTAATAAATGCATGGCCCGTGTATTTTCTATAAGGTTTATCATTTAATCATTATTTTTTCACAACTTAATCATAATTACATAATTATACTTTAATATATGTATTATCGTTTACTATGATAAATTAATATACATTTCGTACATGTCTGGACCCGAGCAATTTTTTTTCCTTTCATCGAGTATGTAACAAATATGAAGTCCTAATGTTGTAAGGCGCTTCTTAATTGATGAACAAGGTCTGATCGGCCTATCAGACCAAAATGGGTAACACCTCTCAATAGAAAGATCGAACCGTTATGTGTTCCGATTGGGCTAGTCAAGAATTTGTCAAATGTTGACAACACCAAAGAAACTCCAGTGCCTAGGCTGTCAATGGAGTTCACTCCAGTATGAATCTAAATATACACCGCCGAGAGTCACTACTAGAGATCTGGAAAAAATCGACTAAGTCATATTGACCAATGTTGGTCGGTCAACAAAAACACCGTCCAACATAAACGAAAACTATCAAAAAATAATTTACATTTTTTAAAATTACACACCGACCGAAATTGGTCAATATATTGGTCAAATATTTGACCGCAGTGGTCAGACTTGCTTAGTCAAATCACCTTTTTGATTATCAATGTGGACACGATTTTTAAATTTTGATATTTATATAATTATTTAAAATATTTTATAAAATTTATAGTTAAATTTACCGACCAAAGTTGGTTAGTATGCTGGAGAAGATTTTAACGACCAACGTTGGTCGGTAAATGTAATTTCTGAAAAATAATCGACCAACTTTGGTCGGTTCATAGGTCAAACATGGTCAAACTTTTGAATCACATTAATTTTTACTATCTAAATAATATAGATGTAATCCATTAACACTTTATTTTGAAATACAAATAATGAATACACTAACATATACTATAACAAGTTAAATATAGTTAAAGTAGTACAACGAAGTATGTGTGTGTGTGTGTATGAATATACATATATATAGGTATAGGTGCATCTAAGAACATGAAGCGCTAGGGCTGCAGGGCCGTGTTTTCTTAGGGATAAACTTGTGAATAAGCAATAATCTAATTAGTATATATAATTGATCATCATCATATATATCTATTTTTAAATTGATTCATTTTCTTATAACTTACTTAGATGCATCGATGAATATTAAAAATAAAACATCTCGACCTATATCGATGAATATTAAAAAACGTCTCAACCGATATTGATTAATCTATGTCATGCATTATTAGTGATGAATGAATAAAACGTAGAAGAATTAATACTAAACATCTTTGGCATGTATATATGGATCAAAAATCAAAGAAACGAAAGAAGTTATTAGCATTAAGTAAACGAGTTAATGTAACAATCAACTAATCATATTTAAAATATAATAATATTGGTTTATCAATTCATCAATTGATAAAGTTTTCGTACGTAGTAATGTATTGTCATTGATAATTAATTACAATATAGTGTGTGTGTGTGTGTGTATGTATGTGTGTGAAATTACTCATATACTTAATTATAACTTAGAAAATTAACTTAGATAGATGAATACAGAAGGTAAAACATCTTGACCGGTATTTATTAATCTATGTGATTTGTAATTAGTTATAAAAGGAATGAATATATAAGACGAAATGTGGAATTCAAATAAAATAAACGTCTCATAGGTGTGGAATGAAAGGAATAGGGACTTCCTCACAAGGAGAGGAACTTAATAGGGAGAGCCTCTCGGTTATGCGGAAGACAGTGACAAAGTTTACATCCGAGCTAGAAGCGACCAAGGAAAGAGAAAGGCTTAGAGATGCTCAATCCCTTGGTATGCACGCTCAAATAAGAACTCTCCTTTCTACTGGAGTTTTTCCGTTGCCCCGGTCTCGTGAGTCATCACCTGAGGATCGGCCTCCACGTGATCGTTCCTCACGTCCTCCCTGTGATCGTTCCTCCTGTCTGACTCGTGATTGTTCTTCCCGTCCTCCAAAAGACCGTTCTCTATACCGCCTTGTAGATGAAAGTTTATCAGTTGATAATGATGTTGTAGAAAACACTCTTTGACCAATACTTTGATATACTTTGAACTAGACTAATAGAACTAGTTTTGAATTAGATTGAACAATTTTGAACTTGTTGTAATTACTTAGTTTTTGCTTGATTTTGGATTGTGATGTTTAATTGAACTTTAATTTGTTAGTTTTAAAGTATTAATTGGATGTTTGGTTGTTGTTAGATGTTTGGTTGGATTTGTGGTGAATTAGGTGTTGTATGTGGTGAACTGATGGTTATTAGATGTGAATTGAGGGTATTGGTATGCTGTTTTTATTTGGCAGGTGGTGTAGCTACCAAAATTGACATTTCTTGCCAAAATCCCTTAAACCGACCAACCTTGGTCGTTATCTAATAAAAAGAAAATTAAAATTGCAAATTACCGACCAATATTGGTCAGTTAATGCATATTTATATCCCAAAATTCAAAATTACTTACCAAAGTTGATCGGTAAGTTGCCTGCCCTGTCCAGGTTATCGACCAACATTGGTCGGTATCTTTAAGTTTTAATCATTTATAAAATAAAAAAATTCCAATGCCGACCAAAATTGATCGGTAAGCAATATTAATAAATTTAATACACCGACTAAGTTTGATCGGTAAAATTAAATTATTAAAATAACATTCCGACCAATGTTGGTCGGTAAGTCATTTAAATTGTCAGATGGTCATGCAGAGCATGCCGACCAATGTTGGTCGGTAATTTCTGGCCGACTTTGGTCGGTATGCTCTTCAGACCTTCAAAATACCGATCATGCGTTAATGGTAGCATTTTGAACGGTTATTGGCCATTACCAATCTACTTTGATCGGTTTTTATGAATTAATTTTTTCGAATTTTTAATAGTGAGTTGTGGTAAGATGAATAGAATTGATTCACTTTTGATTAAAGGTCTCACCTTCGAGCTTTACCGGGTTAATAGTGACTTCGAAGCCGAGTATCAACACCGAGTGAGAAATAAGTAGCGCGAGCAAATATAGAGCATTAAAGTTTTACCATTTCAATTTCTTATCCTTTGGTTTACAGTCTACTCAACCTATACATTTTACTAATTATTAGTCAAGAGAATAACTCTTTGTTAGCTAATGAGTCAAACACTAGGAACTTTACTTTTAAGAAAAGGATCATGTGTATAAAGAACTTACTTCATTATCAAAGTTCCCAAGCCAACTTCCCTAAAGATACAGATTCATGTATCGCAAGATCAAAGCAACCTTAATACAATCAAACAGTAAGGGGAAGAAAAACAAAAAAAATAAAAATAACAACGTAGTAATACTCCGTTAATTATTTGAATTACAGAGAGAACTCATCACTTTTGCACTATTATATAAATAGTCAAAACTTCAGTGAATCCTTTGAATATTAGTAGAAGACACGATTAGAGCATATATATAACTAATTTTAACCGACCCAACAATTTGAAATTAAGGTATACTTGGTTGATGGACTCTTTCATGATCACTTTAATCTCCCAACATGAAGAGGTGATTATGACTACTCACTCTAGTATTAATCAGATCACCACCGAAAGCTTTTCAATCAAAGAAAAGATTTTTATCGTCAGCAAAAATATTTTTTCTGGGTTTGTTATCCGTATTCCGTTCCCATTTTGGGGCTCCAGCTAATCCGGATTCGCGGTCACTTAAGACCTTATTAAAGGAATAGGGGTGGACCTATACAATAGGTAGAGGGGTCACCGATACGGCGACACCCCTAAATTTCGATAAAAGTTCTATATATACATTTATATGTCTTTATAAAATAATAATATATTCATAGTGGAACCCTTAGTACAAAAATAGATTTTGATTGAATCAAAAAGTGCACCCTCAACCTTGCAAATTCTGAGAAAGTACTCTTTACCAGGATTTTTTCTTAATTTTCAGATCTCGAATCCAAATTTTTTTATTACAAAATAAAAAATTATATCCATCTCACCACAATTTATAGTTTCTTGTATATGTTTTTATGAAAAATGTTTTGGAGAGGCCAAACTCGATAAAGCTTCGCGGTGACAACCGTATAGTTATGCACGTCTAAAGATTCATTTTGCCACATGAGTTGTCTATATGTTCTTTTTTCCAACAACCATATAGCTATGGATATTTTATTCTGCAGATATATATATATATATATAGCTATCAACATTAATGCTTATTAAAGGATAGCCAATTTTTTTTGTTAAAATTGCTGAATAAATATGCCAGATCATCTCTGCCATGTCTTCTTTTTCTGTTAGAATCAATTGCTTTGCAACTTCCCCTCTCCAAACAGATTGACTTGGAATATACAATTTTAATTTTTTTTTTTTTTGTGGGAATATTTTAGTCAATTCAAAGGCGGATTTACAACTAGTTTTGCAGGCTCAACTAACAACTTGTTTAGATGGTTGTTATTCATGGTACCGTAATATATTATTATTCCAAAATAATGTTTGTTTTGATTATTTATTTAAAATTGATTCTATTGTTTTATTTTTGTTAAATTCATTGTTTCGGAACAATGAAAAGCCTCAGTTTTTGAAATAACCGATTTGATATGGTGGGATTGTTTCTTATTTTTATTTCCAATTATGCCCTTACTTATTACTCCATAATTTTATTTTACTTTTTACCCTTTTTTTAAACTCCAAATCTCCAACCTATTGACCTACTTTGTCTTCGTCCATCATTTTCAGAATTGATCCTTGTCATTCTTTTCATCTAAATCTCCATATCTCCGTTTGTTTCTTTGTCTATGTCCATCGTTCTATGCTTATTTTTTTTTTGCTAATGATAGTTAACCTTTTTTTTTCGGATTTTTACTCTTGTTTTCAAGCTACATAATTGGTGATAAGTTAATAGAAAGAAGCTTTCTTAAAATTATTTTTCCGTAATTCTTGATAAATTTAATATTTAAAATAATTGAGGATATTTTAGTAAATTTATTAGTTATAATACAAAATGATACAGTCAAATCTAACAACAAGTATATTATTAACAACTGTAAACGATACAGTCTATCCAAATATTTGTATCTATAATATAATACAATATGATACAATACAATACATTACAAAACAATGGGTAACAATAATTCAAACATAATGTAAATTCAATCTCCCAGCCCATTAACACTGTTTACCCATAAAATTGTATACTTAAATTTGTAACGTGGTTTATAGACACATGAATTAATTGTAAGTAAGACCAAAAATAAAATTATTAAAATAACTTGAAGAACATAAAATAGAGAATAATTTTATAGAATGAGAGTAGATCTCAGCTTTTGCATACATATGTTTTTGTCCTTCCATGGATACAAAATTCTCCTAATTATAGCTCTATTTAGGAAGACAACTATTTGACCAAAAAGTGTAACCTTTGGCTCAAATAATTAGATTTATGTACTAAGGGTTTAAACCTAGTTAATAATAATATTTCTAGATAAGAGTTCTGAAAGCGTGACTAACCTTAGACAGATCTGGTAGAAATACAACAATGGTGTGAAACAATCATTCCAAGTAATGTGAGCAATAATAGAGCATTAAATAGCAACGAACAATAATAAATAAAATTGTAGCAAATAGAAGAAATGAGTAACCTAATAAAGGAAGAACTTGGTGTTTATACGTCCTAACAATGATGGATGGCAGGCAAATCTTAAATGTTCGAATTATCCTCGAATATGGTAGAAAGTATGGAATAATACAGACAAAAATCTTGGTGAAAAGATGAAGTTTATATTTTAGAGAGAGAGAGAGAGAGAGAGAAAATCTTTTTTCATAGTATGTTCTTACAAATGAATATCATATGGCTCACATTATTTGCCCCTCTTCTGATATATATGAGACATATTTCTAACAAACCCTAAAAGTACAAACTGCAGAGAATATTCGCTAGAATATTCCCTTTAATATCTTATTTCGAAAACTAGCTGTTACAGCTTCATCAGTGATGCTCGACCTCAACCATTTTCATCTCGACCACGGCTCCCGTTGACTCTTCGGTTGTGAGTATTCTACTTCCTGACCCACCTTGGCTAATGACGACTCAAGACTCCCTCCTTCTGGGTAATCTTATGTCGAATATTATCAAGCAGATTTTGACCCATATAGTTAGTCCCTCCGCTTATTGAGGCCGGCCTCAAGCAGGCTTGATGAGCAGATTCTATTTATCGTGGTCAAGATGATTGGATGAGAGGTCAACGTGGCCTTTCATGATCCGCAACGTTTGGGCTTACATTGTTCCTGGATCAAAGTGACATCATGACGTCATACGTCAATATAGTGCATTTTCCCGATGCGTTGCGTCGTTTCCCGTGCGTTTGTTGGTTGGATCTGTCTCTTTGATAGTGGTGCAAAGTAATGATGACCTAATTTCTAGGTTTCAATGCCTGAGCTCTTATAAATAGGGATTTGAAGACACACACTCTAGTTTTATAAATTTCCCATATCGAAACCTTGTGCCTTCTTCTTCTTATTCCATTGTTGTGCATCTTCTTTACCTACCCTATCGATCCTTGTTGTTTTTAACTACCCGTTACTTTTAATACCCTATCTTTCATTAGAACTATGTCTAACGTATCTTCTGGTGCCAGGGAGGAAAGTTACCTGATTCCCTTAGCGATGGTTGTCCCTCCTCACGTGGAGGGCGTCTCCATTTCCGTTGAGGAAGAGAACTTACCTACAGTGGAGGAGATAATTCCTCATGGTGAAAAGGACAGGTTTGATTTTACAAAGGCGCCTGCAGTTGAGCCCGAAATCTCCGAGTCAATGATGAAGGAGGCCGATTTATTAGAGCTTAGGGCTAAATTCGGAATTCCCGCTCGCATCGAGCTGGTCCCTGCTGGGCGGGATGTGGTGCAAGTCCACTGCCCCGGGTACTGTGGGTTCTACTCTTACCCCTTTCATGTTGACTACACTCTTTCTCTTCTTCCACTAGAGGAGGGGTTTTTCCGTTTCTATGGCGTTTGCCCGGCTCAGATCGCACTGTATATATATAAGCTCATAAGGATGCTTACTCAGTTTGCAAAATTGTCCGGGGTTGAGATCACACTTTGGCATTTAATGCATCTCTTCGCCCTTAGTTTTTATATGGGGACGATGTTAAACCTTCGCCACCGAGGGGGAAACTGCCTGGTGTGAAGATGGATTACAAGGCTAACCGTTAGTTCTGGCACAAGTTTTTGTTTGTTAGAACTGAGGACGTGGTGGCCAATGCAGATGCCTTCCTTGAAACTTGGAAGTATACTCGTAAGAGTCTAACCTCTCTTCGTTGAGGCATTTGATTTACTTCGCTTAGTTGTGGGTTTTGATATCTTTCTCCTTTCTTATGCAACCAAGACTATCCCCCCTCCTTTTGTCGGGGACAAAGAAGAGGAGTCGCTGCCAGGTGATGGAGTCCTGATGCCTCGCAAGAGGAGATTGGTGGATATTGGCGACAGGGTTGCATGTGCCATGGACTCTGTGATGGATGACTTTACTCTTCATGAGACGGAGATCATTATCCTTGAGGAAGATGTCGGACTGGCGTTTGAGGTTCCAACATCGGCAGAGGCCGACGAAGGTATGTCTCTCCCCTTTGTGATGACGGAGGTTGAAGAGCCGACCACTAGAGTTTCTTATCCTTTGCGGAAAGAGGGGCCATCGAATTCATAGTCATCCGAGGATACTTATTTGCCGCCTGATGGGAGAGGAAAAGGCATTTCCGAAGATGGTTATGAGATGGGTTCAGACATTGATGTCGCTGACCTGAGGATGATGAAGGAAGGGTTTACTTAACTCGAGGTAAGGTTGGAGGGGTCTACAAAAACCATTGTGATCCCCATGGATCGTGATCTGCTAAAGAATACAGAGGACGTAGTCCCTTCCCTCGGCCCTCTTTGCTCCGACATAGAAGGTAAAACCCTCAGAAAACTGAACGATGTTACTCTATCGAGGAGTATAGACGGCCTTGCTCTTAGGGTGAGTATTTTAGGGCTTTATTTTTCTTAATGTAGTGTTTTTTTTGTTATAGTGTTTTGCCGTTGTTAGCGGATACGTTCTCAATTTTGCTTTCATTTTTCTTATGATTGCAGATCATAATCTTGGAGATTGAGAGCGCTCGATGGGAGAATAGGGGTAAGAGAATATTTGAGAAGTTGGAGCACAAGTAATTTGAGTACCGCGACAAGTACCGGGAGATTCACAGGCGTTTTGGCGAGGGCGGTAACTTGCGGACCCTTGTGATGAGTTGAAGAAGAAGGATGGCGAGTTGGATGATGTTCATCGATAAATGTAGTGTCCTTAAAGGGAATTTGAGAGGTAAGGAGGAAGAGCTCGAAGTCAGCAAAGGGGTCAAAGCCCAGTGCAGTGATCTCCACGCTCAGGTGGTTTCGCTGTGTGCATAACTTGAGGAGTGTCAATTCAGAGTGGATTCTCTAAGTGGTGAGGTTGTTGAGAAGTCAAAGGATCTTGAGAAGGAGGAGTTCGCTCGGTCGGAGGCTTCGAGGAAGGTGGAGGCTCTTAGGGTAGTGATCCGTACTATCCGTTCTGAGCGAGAGAATGACTTGGATATGGTAAGGCTTAAAGAAGAGCGACTTGATGAGAGGATTAGAGAGTTGGAGTAAGAGACCTCTGCCTCTACGACCGAGTTGCTGCTCTTGAGGCCGAAAAATCCCGATTACTAGCGGAACCATCCTATTCCCATACTTTAGATTTTCCTAATATTCCTCGAGAGTTGTATGAAGAGTGGATTCATACCGAGGCCTAGTTAGACGTGTTTCGAGATTTGCATGCAACGGGATCCGTTTCTGAGGTCGCCCTCGAAGATGCTCGTGTTAAGGCTCGCGAATCTCGATTCGCTTGCGGGTATGACCTTGTTATGCCAGAGGTCGGCGAGGACGAGAGGGACAAAGGTTTAGACCGGCCCGAGCAGAACGCCTGGTATGACGCTGCATATTCTGAGGGCGAAGGTGGCGATGGCGAGGATGTTAAAGATCAAGGGGGCGACGCTATTGAGGACCAAGTCAGCAGGGATGTCGAGGGCCGTGATAGTGGTGGCCAGTAGTTTTCTCTTTTGATTTTTGTATATTTTTGCGTGTAGTTGGTGGCGTCTTCATGATCCTTTGTAAAAAATATTTTGAGTATGAAATTCCAACTTCGTTATTTGCATCTGATTCTCTTCCTATGGTTCGTTTTTGCATTTGTATGTTTTTTAATTTTGTCTCTTGGTTTCCTTGATTTTCTGACCGTGATCTCTTAATGGCGAATGGTGGCCAGAGGCTGGTAGGCATTTGTTCGAACAAGGTATTAACTATGGCTGAGGGCCGGTAGGTGTTAGTTCGAACAAGATCGAACATAACCTAAGTTTAATTATGGCCGAGGGCCGGTAGGTGTTAGTTCGAACAAGGTTGAACATAACCTAAATTTAATAATGGTAGAGGGCCGGTAGGTGTTAGTAAGAATAAGTTCGAATATAACATAAGTTTAATTATGGAGGAGGGCCAGTAGGCATCAGATTGATGAGGTTGAACATAACCTAATTTTAATAATGGACGAGGGCCGATAGGTGTTAGTTCGAACGAGGTCGAACATAACCTAAATTTAATCATGGATGAGGTCCTGTAGGTGTTAGTTCGAACAAGGTCGAACATAACCTAAGTTTAATTATGGTTGAGGGCTGGTAGGCGTCAGTTCGATGAGGTCGAACATAACCTAATTTTAATTATGTCCGAGGTCCGGTACGCGTCATTTCGACGAGGTCAAACATAACTAATTTTAATTATGGTAGAGGGCTGGTAGGTGTTAATTCGAATGAGGTCAAAGATAACCTAAATTTAATTATGGCCAAGGGCCGATGTGTGTTCCTATAAGTGCGAAGTTTGTCGAAATCATAAACTTTAAGCATTGTTTCTTTGGTCATACATTTGGAGAAATTTACAAATTTCCGGGTGTTGACTGGTGTTCCAATCCCAGTCCCAGTATATCTAGTCCCTTCGGTTGACCTGGAGAGTGCTTGAGAGGTCGATCAATGAACTAGCCATCCTTCCCCACTTTTGTGTACTTCGACTTGAAGTGTTCCCTTTGTCGCCTCATTAAAAACCTCCTTGAGAAAACCCAATTGGACTAAACTCAAGTGAGGGGAAAAAGAGTACGTTTTGGGGGACGCTTTATCTCTTAAAAGTTGAAGTAATTGAAGTGGGTAATATTCCAGTTGTTTGGTAGTATCTTTCCTTCCATTGTTTCTTGTTGGAATGACCCTTTATTCGCTTTTGTCGTGATTTTGTACGGACCGTCCCAATTTGTTGCTAGTTTGCCTTCCCGTGGGTCTTTGCTCGCTTGTTTTTTAGCTTTAAGCACGTAGTCCCCGACTTTGAGCGCCCTGACCTTTGTCCTCTTGTTATAATAACGTTCTGCCTGTTGTTTTTGGCGATCAACCTTATGTAGGCCATGTCTTTTTGTTCCTTAAGTTCATCAAGCTCCTGTCTTCTGCTTTTGTCCTTCCTTAGTCCGCTCTCTTGAGAGTACCTTAGGCTGGTCTCTTCGATCTCAACTGGTATTACTGCATCCATCCCATAGACCAAAGAGTAAGGTGTCTCTCTTGTGCTCGTCTTTGCCGTTGTTCGATAGGCCCATAGTCCTTATGGTAATATTTCTGGCCATATTCCATTGGTGTCTTCAAGCTCTTTCTTCACGATGTTCAGTATCAACTTTCTAGAGGTCCCTGCTTGCCCATTGCCCCCGGGGTGATATGGCGTCGAGAGTATCCTTTTGATATGCCATTTCTCATAAAACTAGGTTATCTTCTTTCCTGTGAACTGGGGTCCACTGTCGCAGCTGATCTCTTTGAGGAGGATGAACCGACATATGTTTTTCCATATAAAGGCGATCACTTCATGTTCACATATTTGAGCAAATGCTCCTGCTTCCACCCACTTAGAGAAATAGTCAGTTAAAACCAACAGGAATCGTACGTTACCTCGCCCTTCCAGGAGGGGGCCTATGATGTCCATTCACCATTTGATGAACAGCCAATGTGAGGTGATCGAGTGGAGGTGTTTTCCTGCTTGGTGAATTATCGAGGCGTACTTTTGGCATTGCTCGCATTTTTCACGTATTCTACAGTTTCCTTTTCATGGTGGGCCAATAGTATCCTGCCTGTATGAGGCATCTGAACAGAGACCGATTACCGGAGTGAGCTCCACAATGTCCCTTGTAGACCTCTTCAAGGACGCGCCACGTCTGGTTTGGGCCCAGGAATTTTGCTAGAGGGCTGCCGTTAGTCCTCTTATACATATCGTTGTGGATGATATTGTACCTCGCCGCTTGCATTCTCAGTTTCTTGGATTCTTTTTTATCATCTGGGAGTGTGCCTGATCACGTCCAAACCACACATCAAAAGAGATATAAAACGATCGTTTGTAATAATAGAAACCCAACTAAGAGACAGGTCAAATCCACAAGGAGCTAAGATGGGGGTTAGGGATATATATTTCAATGTCAGTGATTGGATTATCTAGATTTTACTTCCACACAAAGATTTGTTTTCTATTTCTAATTTTACTATATTAATTGCAAAATAAAGGAAGAAGACTAGAGAAAATTGTTTTTAAGATTTTTCCAAATGGATAAAAAGCCTAAGGCCGTGACTATTACCTAAGTGTTTGCCTAATGGGATAAAGACTTTAATGTTTGTTCTGTTGATTGGGGTGTATTATAGCTATCAACTCTAAATTACCCACTCAATACCTTTCCGTCAGAGAATGGTTTTGCCCACTTTGGCTTCTCAAGACCAAATGGGCATCACAAAAAAAATTTGATAAAAGCTTAAGTCGAGTTATTACTATCTCTAGGTTGAAACCTTTAATTGGGCTAATCAATCTCTCGATTGACCCAATTCCTTGTTAGCTAAGTTATCTTAGACTAGGTCTCTCTTTCTCAAGTAGAGACTAAGTCAAATAGGCATGAATTAATATTTGCAACCATTAATTCTAAAATTGAAGCATGAACTAAGCTAAATAATAAACACTCAATCAGAAACAAGCACTAAATTAGATACCCATAAGGTTTACACACTTGGATTGGGTCACAAGCCTAATACAAATCTAGCCACTCATAATTGGGTTTGAAGAAAATAGAGAATAAAGTAATTAAACTCATGATGAAGGCTTAAAATGATTAAATCTATTGTGAATACACTAAAACAAAGTAAGACTTTCTAAAATAGCAAAGAAAAATGGCTACAACGACTTCAGAAGTTCAAACTTGACCTAATTTTGTGGAAACTCGTCTATTTATACAAGGCTGAAAATCTCGACAAAAATGCGCCTCGGGAGGTTCTGCGGCCGCACAATTCTATGTGCGATCCGCAGATTTCATCATCTGGCAGGAGCTGGAGTTCTGCGGCTGCACATTTCTGTAACGCGGTCGCAAGGCAACTCTTCTGCGGTCTGCAGATTTAGGATTGCGGCCGCAAGGCACTCTTCTGCGGCCGCACAATTCTTGTGCGATCCGCAATTCACTGAGGCTCTGGACTTGGTCTTTTTGCGTACTCTCTAATCTTTAACTCTTAGCCCAGCTTTGCGATCGCACAATTCATGTGCGGTTCGCAAAATTGTGCAAATGTCTGCTACATTTTCCTTCTTTGTTTGCGGCCGCAGATGGAATTTTTCGGCTCGCATTTTCTTCTGCAGCCGCAGAATTTCTTCTACGGGCTGCACATTTGTACTCCTGCACCTTTTATTGCCTTGTGCTTCAGACTACTCCTTTTTGAGTCAGATTTCATCTCGGGAGCCCAACTTCCAGCATTCCTGCAATTTTGCATAATTTTATTAGTTTTGGGAACACAATTCAATGCTTTTAGACTGAAATAAAAGCTAAAAGGTGCTAATAAACAGTCAAAATCCCCACTTATCAGTGTCGTCCTACAAACATGTAATAATACGATTGCGCTAGTCCCTAGTTAATCTTACGATTATTACCTCAATTTGATCAAGCGATTAGTTGAGAAGGTAGACTACGTTCTTGTCTCCGGTTGCGATGCTTTTGGTGGTTGCGGCCATTTTAGCAAAGTCGCCTGCCTTAACGTTCTGTACTCGGGGAATTTGGTCGAGCTAGCATTCGCCGAACTCGGGCAGCAGCTTGGAGATTTCAATATGATATATTTTAATCTTTGTTCTTTGATTTGGTAAGTCCTTGTGACTTGGTTGACTATGAATTGGAATCACAACATAGTTTTAACCGCCTTGCCCCGTACTTGAGTGCTAGTTTCAAACCTGCAATTACGTTCTCATACTCGGCCTTGTTTTTAGTCATATCCGGGCACCTTATGGACTGGCGAATCACTTCCCCTGTTGGGACTTTGAGTACGAGTCCCAGTCCGGCCCCTGACGCGTTGGAAACGCCATCGGTATACAGGACCCAGAGGACTTGTGTTTTGGGGGAAGTTTGAGAGCCTTCTCTCTCAACTTCGGGCATTACTTTTGCGTTGAAGTCGGCGACGAAGTCAGCGAGCACTTGTGACTTTATCATTGTTCACGGCTGGTATGTGATATCGTGCTTGCTCAGCTCGATGGCCTATTTGGCTAGCTTCCCGATAGTTCAGGTTTTTGCAAAATGCTTTTCAGGGGGAAGGTCGTGACAACCGATAGGGGGTGGCACTGGAAATACGGTCTAAGCTTTTCCAAAGCTACAACTAAGGCCAGGGCCATCTTTTCGAGGTGAGGATACCTCGTCTAGCGCCGACTAATGTTTTGCTAATATAATAGATGGGGGATTGTGTACCTTTGTTTTATCTAACCAGGACAGCGCTCCCAACTACTTTGGATACGGCGAGATACATGAGGAGACGTTCTCCAGGCTCTGGTTTTGAAAGCAGTGGTGGAGACGATGCTTTTAATTCCTTCAGGGCTTGGACGCACTCCAAAGTCTATTGGAGGTCGTTATCCTTCTCAAAGAATTTGTGACATCTATCTGATGATCGCGAATTGAACCGTGGCAGGGCGTTGATCCGGACAGTCAACCTTTGAACCTGCTTTTTAGTGGTCAAGTGTTCCGGTATCCCCTCGATGACTTTGGTTTGGTTAGGATTGACTTTTATCCACGTCTTTGATACCAGGAAACAAAGACACTTTCCTGAGGCCAGGCCAAACGCACACTTTTCGGGATTCAGCTTCATTCCGCATCACTTGAGTATGTCGAAAGTTTCTCTTAGATGGTCGACGTGATATTCTTTCCTTTTGGACTTGACCATCATGTTTTCTACATATACTTCCATTGTCTTAACGAGTTGGCCCTTGAACATCCTCGTCACCAACCTTTTGTAAGTCGGCCCCGCGTTCTTTAACCCGAAGGGCATGACCCTATATTAGTACGTCCCTTGATGGGTGATGAAAGTGGATTTTTTCTGATCCTCTTCTTCCATGAGGATTTGATTTTAACCTGAATAAGTATCCAAGAAGCTCAGTAGTCTGTGCCCGGCTGTTGCATCAATGGGTTAGTCGATGTAGGGTAATGGGAACAAATCTTTTGGGCATGCTTTGTTTAAATCTGTGAAATCCATGCACATCCGCCATTTCCCATTCTTCTTCTTAACCATGACCACGTTGGCGACCCACTAGGGGTACTTCGACTCCCTGATAGAGCCATTCTCCAACAGTTTTTCCACCTCTTAACGTACTGTGACATTGACTGTGAAGTTAAACTTACGTCTGACTTGTCTCACTGGGGGTGGAATGGGTCGACGTTTAGTTTTTGCATGGCGATTTCCTTTGGAATACTCGGCATATCTTCATAGCTGAAAGCAAATAAATCTGCGTTAGTAGTTAAGAATTGGCGGAATTTACCTGGTTCCTAAAGTTTGCAGCCAATGTAAGCTTTCTTTCTGTGGTCATTGAGGTCAAATTGAGCGGGGTCGAGGTCTTCTATGGTCTATCCTGCAGCTTCGACCATATCAGGGTCTCTGATGAAGTCCTCGCTATCGTCACATATTGACCTCGACACTGTTGATTGTTATGCCTCATTTTCTTTATCCTTCATTTGTTGAGTGGTCGTGCTATTTAGGGCTATGCGGTAGCATTCTCGGGATGTGTGTTATTCTCCTCATATGCTGAATATTCCCCATGGAGTCGGGAACTTGATGACCTGATATAAGTTGGAAGGGATGGACTTCATGGTGTGTATCCATGGTCGCCTTATTATGGCATTGTACGTTGTGTCTTGGTCCATGATGTGGAATGTGGTTTCCAGAGTGACACCACCAGCCAAAACAGGGAGTGTGATTTCACCAAATAATCGCTCGACTGCATTGTTAAAACCAGTTAGTGTGATGCAATGCAGCACTATCTTATTTTTGAATTTCATTTTGTGCAAGTACTCGAGGATGGATAATGCACGCGCCGCTCCCATCGCCTACCATAATATGTATCACACCGGTATCTGAAATTCGTAAAGTAATAACAAGGGCATCATAGTGAGGGAAATCCAAACCGTTGGTATCTGACTTATCGAAGATGATACTCTCTTCGAGTTCATCATACCGTTTGCGGGAGATTGACCGTTTGAGCCTGTGGGTAGTGGTGAACTTCACGTTGTTGATGGAAGCATCATTTCCGCCACCAATTATCATGTGAATGGTGCGAGTTGGTGAGGGCGATTTCGGCAGTCCTTGATGTTGTTCACGTTCTCTGGCAAAGTTGGTCCTTTCCTGGTCGCTTAGCAACTCTTTGAGGTGTCCTTGTTGTAACATGTTTATGACCTCCTGCCTTAGGGCGATGCAATCTTCGATTTTCTGACCTCGTTCTTGGTGGAACGCGCAAAGGACGTCCGGCTTTCTGGTACTTGGATCTGACCTCATTTCTTGTGGCCATTTCACCTTTGGTCCAAGCTTCTCCATGGCATAGACTATCTCTGTAGATGACACATAAAAGTTGTGAACGGATAATAAGGGGGCCCTACCTCTTTCGTTCTGGTGAGTCCCTGTCCTTGATCTAGGCGGGCCTTCTTCGTGGTGGGAGGAGGGCACAATGACCGCTTTGACATACGATTGATGTCGTTCTCTGTTAGGTCGCGTAGTTACAAGGTCTCTTCTGGTACCATTTCTTTGATATTTTCTTGGTTTGGCCTGTACTGAGGTCAGTCTATGAGTTGGTCCATTGAGATCGTCCTCATCTGCTCAGACCTCGGCACAATATGCGTTGTGTATTTCATCCCAAGTGGTTGGGGGGTACTTCATCAGTTGACTTAATAACTCTCTAGTCGCTCTCAAACCATCCTTGCTCAGCCTGTTCTGGAAGGCTGCGACCGCCATCCCTTCTGACACATTCGGCGAGGTCATCCTTACTCGATTGAATCGGACGAGGAAGTCCCTCAACCTCCCTCTCGGAGGTTGTTTAATAGCAAATATGGTGTTCACTCTCGCCTCGGCCTTCTTGGCCACAACATGGGCCGTTATGAACTTGTCGGCCATCTCTTCAAAATTTTCAATGGAACGAGCAGGTTGTTGTGAATACCATGTTAATGCTCCTCCTGTGAGGGTCTCACCGATTTTTTTCAAAAAAATAGAAGATACTTGTTCTTTGGACAGGTCATTGCCTTTCACGACGGTGACGTAATGAGTTACATGATCTTCGGGGTCGGTCTTACCATCATATATCCTGAGGTAGGGCGACATTTTAAAAGTTTTTGGTATGGCATGTGAGATGGCGTCATCACTATAAGGCTACTCGACGACTCGGACAACTTCTTTCTTCATCAAAAACTTAGGGGCGTCCGGTATCTTATCGACCCTTTCTTGGTGTTTTCTCATTTGGTCTCGGAGTGCTTTGTTCTTATTCTCCATTTCCTCCATCTTTTCTAGATTGGTTGCGAGAGTGTCGTCTCATGCACTATTAACGACATTGTGAGTAATACCTGTCGTTGGAGGAGGAGGGAGTTGGTTGTGCTGCTCGTCTACTGGTTGTATAACGGAAGTTCTCGCATTTTCGGTACCCATGTCCCGAGAGAGGTCTTGTGGAAGACGCTGGTTAATGTTTCACTTAGCCATGTATCAAGGAGCTTTTTTATACAGCTAGGGGCGTCCCCTCCACCACGGATGTGGAGGCTCCATTACCAGTGATTTTGTGATGTTGCAGCGAGGAGGAGGTGACCCATCTCGCCTAGGGCGTCTCCATTTGCATCTTCGTTTGTTGTTTCACAACTTTCATTAATGACGTTTATGAGGTTGGTTGGGAGATCACTTATTATTCCCGTCATTTCTTCGATGTTGCCTGCCATGTTGGGATTTTTGCACACAAAGAAAGGAGATCCCGTTCTTGTTCTTTTTCTCCTTACGTTAGTGATAGATCTAGAAGAAACTAAAAATTTAACTAGGAAATTTTCACAGACGGTGCAAAACTATTTGACCAAAAAGCGTAACGTTTGGCTCAAATATTTAGATTTATGTACTAAAGGGTTAAACCTAGTTAACAATAATATTTCTAGATGAGAGTTCTGAAAGCGTGATTAACGTTGGACAGATCTGGTAGAAATACAACAATGGTGTGCAACAATCATTCCAAGTAATTAGAGAAAATTTAGAGCATTAAATAGCAATGAACAATAATAAATGACATATAAGTAAATAAAAGGAATGATTCACCCAAATAAAGGAAGAACTAGGTGGTTATTCCTTATGACAATGATGGTTGATAGACAAATTCATGAATGTTCGAATTATCATTGGATATTGTGAAAAGTATGGAATAATATAGACAAGAATCTTGGTAAAAAAGTGATATTTATATTTTAGTAAGAGAGAGAGAGAGAGAGAGAATCTTTTTCCAAAGTATGTTCTTACAAATGAATATCACATGGCTCACATTATTGGCCCATCTTCCTATATATATGAGACATATTTCTAATAAACCCTAACAGTACAAACTGCAGAAAATATTCACTAGAATATTTTCTTTAATATCTTATTTCGGAAACTAGCCGTTATAGCTTTATCAGTGATGCTCGACCTCGACCATTGTCATCTCGACCACGGCTCCTGTCGACTCTTCGGCTACGAGTATTTCTACTACCTCGCCCACCTCGGCTGATGACGACTCGAAACTCCCTCCTTCTGGGTAATCTTATTTCGAATACTATCAAGCAGATTTCAACCCATACAACAAGATCCCCAAATCAAGCCCCCTTCTTTAATACGAATAAAATTCATATTGATGGCTGAATAACTGCTGGAAATAAACGATAAGATTCTTTATAATTGTTGCTCATTAAATGCAGTATTCCTAACCGATGTCTTCCTTTCAAATTTTCCCCATCTATTTTGTTGTCTTTGGAACTTACCCAATATCGATCAAATGTTTGTAACCGATGCCAGCTATTTGCTAACTCACGCTTTACTTGTTCTTGCTTCCACGTGTCAATTCGTCATGCATCCCCTATCGTTAATCAATTTTACCTCCTACAAACACACACCTCATACTCCATTAAATTTAGTGCGAGATGCCTTGGCTATTCCTAAGTTTTGCTAATAAAACTTAGGAATACCAAATTTAACCCATAAAAATATAACAAGTCTTATTTATCAAGACATGCACAAGTAGAACTATAAATAATAATCAATTTAATTTGTTAATTAATATAATGTGAGTGGACATCCACCCCCACACGTGAGGGAAAGAGGTCGACATGATCTCTTGAAAAGTGTTGGGAGGTGGTAGGGGATAATTCTTTGCTGGCGAAGGGTCCAACTACCAATTATTAGGAGGAGCATCCTTTCCTGATTCCTTTTCTTCGTCACCCCCCACAACGTGTCATTATTATCCTCACCACCCCACGATGTGTTCACAATTAAAATCATTGTCAAAGATTATGGCGGAATAAATATGATCTTTTAATTAATTCTTCGTTTAAGTTTATGTAAATTTATTTTTTTTGTCCCTTCTAAAAAGATTGACATCTTTTTAAATTTAAAAATAAGTTAGCTTAAACTTACAATTCTAACCTTAATGAAAAACTTTTATAACCACAGAAATACTCTGACCCTTTTTTGACTTGTTTAGGACCACAAATTTCAAAAGTCTTCATTTTTTTCTTAAACTTCATGCCCAAATAGAGGGAGTACGTTTTAACTAGAGATTTTAGCTTGAGCTTTTAAAATAAAAATAAAATATAATAGGAAACTTCTCACTTTTAATGGATCTTATATGCCGCAAATTCAAATTATAGACTGAAACATCTACATTTTTACCCAACAGCAACAAAAATAACAACATACTCAATATTATCTCACATTGTAAGATCTTGTGAGGATAGAAAAGTTGTTTACTTTAGAAAAATAATCTAAAGTGTTCCCGGCGATTTTCGTGGTAAATCCTAGTGATCATCCTAAAAAGAGTTATGGTGATTGCTATATTTTATGACAAATTCCGGTGATAATGATATGAAAATTTTTGGCAATTGTCGCTAGAAGAGCTTTCAAAATTCTGTCCGAAAATTATTTTTCAAAACTTCTCTAACTAGGATCAAGATTTAAACGGCAACACAAAACGATCTTATTTGTGCTGATCTCCCAATTAAATAATTAATCGTGTCCCAATATGAAATGGAAAAACCTAGTGAAAATGACGAGAGCTAGAAAAAAAAGTATAGAATTTGGAAAAGAAGTTGCTAAGGGCCCCTTTCACATGTCAAATTTGCCCTTTGGTTTACACTAATCGGACAACTGTTCCGTGCGCTTTTTCTTAAATTTGGACCTGAAATTAGGAAAGCTCCGAAGAATCTCTACTGTCAATGAAAGGCTATCGTTAATGTTTTGAGTAAATTTTACGAGTGATCATTTAATTTATATATATATTTTTGATTACGTAAAAGTTATTTAATTTTATGTTCATTATTCAAAAGTTATTTTTTTTTCTTTTGTTACACAAAAATTATAAATTATTTTATTATGCTCTAGTTATTATAATAACCATTACAAACTTTTCACCTAAAAAGTTTATTATGCCTTTGACATGATAAATCCTCTAATTTATATAATACATTCTATATTATATGCTTTATAATATACTTTTACTCAGATATTATACTTATAATTAAAATAACTTAATATTATTTTATTTTTTATTTTTATAATATATTCGTACATTTAATTTTTTCTTAATATTAATTCTCAAAATATATAAGTAGCATTATTATATTTGTCACTAACATTACCGTGAACAAATCTCAAGTCCACATTCTTAATCATTCTTAAAGAAATATGTTTAATGAAAATTTAAAAAAATCAAAGCTCATTTATCGGCCAAGCCATACCCATTAATTTAATAAATAAAATACTATATATAGCAAAATGACACATCAGACTAATACTTTCAAATAAATAATATTAAAAGATAAAGCTTTAAGAAACTTAATATGAAACACAAATACCTTTAAAACTTTTTTAAATTTTTTTTATTGATTATATAAAAACTATCATTTGTTAAACAACTTGTTTTTATTATTTTAAATAAATATGTTTTATCATTTTTATATTAAAATATGTTCATGTTTGAATATGACTAAACAAATTGACTGCCATGGAAAAAATTAAATTTATGGTGTTTTATAAAAATAGTAAATAAAATAATTTAAGTTATTTTCATTATAAGTAAAATACCTAGGTAAAAATATATTATATAGTATATAATATAGAAGGTATTACATAAATGAGAGGATTAATGTCAATGACATAATAGACTTTTCAAGTAAAAGAATTATAAAATCTAGCCAAGCTGACTTTTTCGATAAATAGAGCAAAGTAAAATAATTTTTTTGTAACAAAAGAAACAAAAATAATTTTTGGGTAATGATCACAAAGATAAATAATTTTTACGTAACGAAAAAAAATTACTTTTGTATAATGAATACAGTTGAATGAGCACTCATGAAATTTACTCTTTAATGCTATAAATAATTTGGTGTTAACAAATGACAGCAAAATAGAACAATATAGTAATAGAGACAAGATGTATAGGAGGAGAATGTAGAAGTTATCTTATTCAAATGTGTTTCTTGTGTCTTCTTTAATGGGCAAAGAATGTCCTATTTGTACTATACAAGATACATCCAAAACTCACTAGATACATCCTAGGAATTAATAGGTGCATCTATCCAAGTAGTACATTGTATAGAATGTATGGATGGATTAAATGAACATCCATATACATTCGCTTTATTTATAACACTCCCCCTTGGATGTTCATTTGAAAGATAATGTGTCTCGTTAAAACCTTACTAGAAAAAACCTAGTGGGAAAAATTTCAATAAAGGAAAAAGAGTACACACATCTCGTAATACACATTGAGTGATGCCTCATTAAAAACCTTACCAGGAAAATTCACTTGGGACAAAACCTTGGTTAAGGAATAAAGCACAACGCGTATTATACTCCCCTTGGTGAAAACTTTATTTGATATCTCGGAGACGATGCATTCCAATCTTATGTCTCAGCTTCTCAAATGTTGATGTCGGCAATGCCTTAGTGAATAAATCTGCTAGATTGTCACTTGAACTGATATATTGAACATCTATCTCACCATTTTGCTGATCGTGTGTGAAAAAAAACTTTGGTGAAATGTGCTTTGTTCTGTCCCCTTTGATATCCTCCTTTAAGTTGAGTTATTCAAGCAATATTATTTTCATACAATATCGTTGAATCTTCGTTTTTAAAGAAAGACCACATAGTTGTTGAATGTGTTGAGTCACTGATCTCAACCATACACATCGACTAGCCTCATGAATAACTATTATCTCTGCATGATTGGAAGATGTAGCAGCTAAAAATTATTTTGTTGAACGTCATGAAATAGTTGTACCCCCACAAGTAAATAAATAGCCTATTTGAGATCGGGCTTTGTGTGAGTCAGACAAATAACCTGCATCTGCATAACCAATCAACTGTAAATCAGATTCATAAGAATAAAATAATCTCATATCAATGGTCCCTCGGAGGTATCTAAAAATATGCTTAACACCATTCCAGTGTCTTGTTGTTGGAAAGGAACTAAATCTTGCTAATAAACTTACTGCAAAAGTTATATGTAGTCGATTATTATTTGCAAGATACACTAGTGCCCCAATAGCACTAAGATATGGAGTTTCATCACCAAGAAGCTCTCCATCATTTTCATGAAGTCGAAATGGATCTTTATTTATATCAAATGATCTCACAACCACGGGGTACTCAATGGATGTGCTTTATCCATATAAAAATGCTTTAGGATCTTTTCGGTATAAGTTGATTGATGGACAAAATTTCCATCTTTCATATGCTCAATTTGTAGACCAAGACAAAATTTTGTCTTTCCAAGATCTTTCATTTCAAATTCTTTCTTCAAACAGTCTACTGCTTTTGGAAGTTTCCCAGGAGTTCCTATGATATTTAGATCATCAACATACACCGCGATTATAACAAATTCAGATCCAAACCTTCTTATAAACACACAAGGACAAATTGGATCATTCTTATACCCTTCTTTCAGCAAATACTCACTCAGGCGATTATACCACATTCGCCCTGATTGTTTCAATCAATATAAGGATTTTTGAAGCTTTATTGAACAAGTTTCCCGAAAACTTTTATTATTTCAAGAACTTTAAGCCCTTTGGGAATTTTCATATAAATTTCGTTGTCTAATGTTCCATAAAAGTAGGTTGTGACAACATCCATCAGACGCATATCAATTTTTTCATGGACTGCCAAATTTATAAGATACCTGAAAGTGATTGCATCCACCATAGGAGAATATGTCTCTATATAATCAATGCCAGGTCTTTGCAAAAATCCTTGTGCCGCAAGTCGTGATTTATATCTAACGAATTTGTTTTTATCATTTTGTTTTCGCACAAAACCCATTTGTATCCCACTGGCTTGATTCATTCAGGTGTTCGAACTATACGTTCGAATACTTCACGTTTTTCAAGTGAAGTTAATTCTGCCTGGATAGCATCTTTCCATTTTGGCCAATCATTTCTCTGTCTACATTCATCGACATATCTTGGTTCAAGATCCTCATCTTGTTGCATTATTTCAACATCAACATTATAAGCAAAAACATTGTCGATAATAATTTTATTTCGGTTTCACCTTTTTTCCGTAGAGACATAACTCATTGAGATCTCTTCATTTTTATTATTTTCAGGTACCTGCACCTCCTCTGATGTCTTATCATTTGTTATGTCGCATGTCTCTTTTTGAGCAATTGCCTCCATATTATGATCTCCTAGATCATTTGCTCATTTTCGCTTTTGAGAATTTTTATCTTTGGAACCAATTGGTCTACCACGTTTCAAGAGTGGATTAGACTCATTTGCATTTATAGATTGTCCAACCGGGACATCAATTCGAATAGGAGCATTAACAGCTGGAATATGTGACTTAGTCACCCTTGGTAGGTTAGTGAATGCATCTGGTAGTTGATTTGTAATATTTTACAAATAAAATATCTTTTGAACCTAGTGTTCACATTGCTTTATTTAAGGATCTCAATGAGATAGTGATAATGCATTCCAATCTATCTCTTTTTGCAACTGCTTATTTTCTCCCCCTAATATTGGGTATACTGATTAATCAAAATGGCAGTCAGCAAATCTTGCCGTAAATAAATCTCCTGTCATAGGTTCCAAATATTTTATATTAGAATGAGATTCATACTCAACATATATCCCCAACCTTCTTTGGTGTCCCATCTTTGTGCGTTATGGTGGAGCAATTGGAACATGTACTACACATCCAAATATTCTAAGATGGGAATATTTGGCTCCTGGCCAAAAGTCAATTGTATTGGGGAGACTTTATGATAACCTATGGGTCTGATCCGCACAAGAGCTGTTGTATGCAAAATAGCTGGGCCCATGCCGAAATGGGAAGTTTTGTTCTCATAAGCATTGGTCTAACAATTAATTGGAGCACCAGTTTGAGTATGAACATGAGCAACTGGATGCTCAGTTTTTATCCCAGTTGATATGCAATAATTATTAAAGGCCTAGGACGTAAATTCACCAACATCAAGACGAAGTGTCTTAATTGCATAATCTGGAAAATGTGCTCTTAATCTTATTAATTGAGCTAGTAACCTCGCAAAGGCCAAATTGCGGGTTGATAACAAGCACACATGTGACCATCTTGTAGATGCATCTATCAAAATCATATAATATATGAATGGTCCACATGGAGGGTGTATGAGCCCACATATATCACCCTGTATACATTCCAAAAATGTAAGAGATACAACTCCAACTTTGATCATTGATGGTCTAATAATCAGTTTGCCTTGAGAAATGCAGCACAAGAGAATTCTTTAGTTAGAATAATCTTCTGGTTCTTCAATGAATGACCATGTGAATTCTCAATTATTTTTCCCATCATATTATAATCGGGATGGCCCAACTGAGCATGTCAAATAATAAAATCATTAGTAAACTCTTTGTTTACTATGTCATGTGATTCAACTACACTAATATTAGTGTAGTATAATCCAGAGGAAAATGTGGGAAGCTTTTCAAGCAAATACTTCTTTTCCGCTTTTATTGTAGTAATATAAAGGTATTCAATCTTTCTTCATTGGTGGTCTCAATATGATAGCCATTTTGGCAAATATCTCTGAAATTCAACAAGTTTCTTTGATACCTACTACAATATAATGCATCATTAATAGCCAATATAGTTCCTCTTGATAGTAATACAGTCGCTCTTCCAGAGCCCTCAATTAATTTTGTACGACCAAATATTATTATGATATCGGATTCTTTCATAATTAAATAAGAGAAGTATCTCTTATCTTTTAATATGGTGCGTCGTAGCACTATCAAGAAGACATATTTCTTCTTTATTATTCATACGACCCCGATAATTATTTAGTCTTCTTTCAGATTTTGATATATTGCTATCACATTTACTTCAGGGAATGGAGCAGATCTGGAGGGACGAGCTTCATTAAAAGCATATTATTTTGCCCCAATCATCATTATATCATTAATTGTGGTGGATTGGGACTCAAACTCAATGTATTACCCTGATAAAGGCATGTTAAGCATAATGTATTGGGACTAAAACCCAACATCTTATCATCATGATGCACCAAGACTCAACTTCGGTGTCTGAACATCTCTTCCGAATTATTGCTACTACAGAAGCAAATTCGAGGCATGTAGAATGAATTTTTTTTCTAATATGTTATAAGTGAATATTTCAGCACATAATTTCAAACGAGAAATAATTATAAACATGATTGAGTAATGTAAAATTTTTGTAAGTACAAGAGTATTACCCAAATTCCAATTACTTAGCTCTTTAGAATGCATCGTAACTTATAAATCAAATAAATGAATTCAAACAGATGCTTTAAAAGGGATGTGAATTACCTTGACTTTCATATTACCACGGCTATGATAATATTCTATTACTATATTATGTCATAAAGGCAGTAGCCAACACTACTATAATTAAATCAATATTAGTAAAATAGACGTACCTGCACATATAATAACATCATGTACTGATTACCTTTCGTTTACCTTTTCTTTTTCTTTTTCTTAAGAAGCATATTGGAAATTTTTGGTCATAGATATTAATCGTCATCCATAATATAAGTATCACATCTACTTTTGGTTAACAATCCAAATTCAATAGGTATTAGGACATCAACACAAAAATTTCTCGCAAGTACTAATTTATTACGACCTAATTAATTGAGTAAAAGTGTCACTTTATAATGTACCAAGATAAAATTATTTTGTAATGGACGTAATGCAAATTTTATTTATGAATATAGTGAATACTAGGACCTGTGAAAGATTATTGCTAAACATGATTGTAATTACAGAGTAAAAATAATTAACATATTTCAAATCCTACAAATTAGAAGTCAAAGCTTATAATAATTATTTCATTGAATTGAAGAGTTTCTTAGGGCAAATATTTGTGAACTTCCATTTTCTTACTTCTATTATTCTAATTATGTCGTAACATTTGGATGTGGAATTAATTAGTCTAATCATTATAATTCAATTTAATACTCATCTATTTATGTATAGGTTTAAACTTTTTCGTAGATTATATAACAAAATAACAATTTAACCGAAACTTATTGTTTTCATACCAAGGCAATTATTATAACCATATTCAAAATAAGTTATGCATATGGTAACAAAATTGCAGGTTAAAGAGGATCCTAATAGAAACATTATAAATATAAGAATGTATACCTGAATCGGAAAAGATATTAACTACCTCTTTTTTATAGAAGATAAATTCGAATGAAGCAGATAACCTCAGTTGGTTATAACTTCGTGCTGATAACGTGTGAAGAAATGAGAGCAAAATAGAACAATATAGTAATAGAGACAAGATGTATAGGAGGAGAATGTAAAAGTTATCTTATTCAAATGTGTTTCTTGTGTCTTGTTTCATGGGCAAAGAATGTCCTATTTATACTATACAAGATACATCCAAAACTCACTAGATACATCCTAAGAGGTGCATCTATCCAAATAATATATTGTATAGAATATATGGATAAATTAAATGAACATCCATATACATTCACTTTATTTATAATATTTGGAGTATTTTGTGATATATTAACACTAATCGATGATACATATATGGCATCGGAATAAGATCAACTAAAGAAATTTAAATTTTACATTGCCCCTATAGTTTTATATCAAACAACTAGAGTATAAGATTTTCATCAGGTGTAATTCACTTTTTTAAGGATAAAAGTAATTGAAATTTCATTCGATTTTTCTTCTTTGTATTTGTGGATTGAAAATTTACTATCATATCTATTGCTTGGGAACAATTAGAATTCTATTAGTGAGAATGCAGGGTTTCTAGTTACATCAATTCTTGAGCGAAATTAATTTCCTTGAACCTTGTTTTTAGTGAGATTATTTTAGAATTTATTGGGGTAAGTGAGTCCATAAATAGGAGAAAAAGGAAAAGTCAAAAAAGGCTATTGGATTTCTATACCTGATATACAGTAAATATATAAATTATCAAGTTGCAATTCAAGTTAATTTGAGATAAGCGGCAGGTTAGGGCCTGCATATTAACAGAATATACAATTTGTGAAAAAAATAATAATTTTGGGATGAGGTTAACCTTCCAAAATTAATTAATGAAAAGGTTAGGGGTAAATCTGTCAAGACAGGCTAAAACAAAAGAAATGCAAAAGTGAGACAGCTATATCCACCATGAAAATGATGCTGTCATGAGGTCCACTCAGTTGTGATATAATGATAACCAACGAACTCCTCCTCAACAGGAATTGAATTTGAGGCTCATTTAAGCTCATATTTCATTTCAAAACAAAGAACGCGGGTAGCACAGGGAATAATATTAGCCATCACCAAGAAATACCATATTCGCAAAATCCATTAAAGGTACAAGCTTTACTTTGGATTCTTGATTTCTTTCTCATTAAAGATTGATAATTTGGAGGAATTTTCCTTTGGATTGATCATTAGTTTAGTAGTGTATGTGATTTTTATCTTTGTTGTTTGTTCATTTATTCTGCTGAATATCAGGTGCGGATGTAGTGTATATGTGATGGGTTCATCCGAATCCTGTAACTTTGGCGCAGACCTATATATGTGTCAAACAAAAGTTCATCTAATAAGTACAAACTTAATAGATTTTGAATTCAATAAATCGAATGGGCTATCGTATAATTTCGAACTCGTATTTATAAAGTTCAAATTCTGGATTTGCCTTTGATTGATTTTGATTATACGTTTACTGTTGAAAACTTTTGGATCTGCAAATGGGTTCTTCCATTTGAGTGAAATGTCAAAAGCTTGATCTAATTTTGTTTAATTACTTTTTGGTTTGGTTTTTCCTTTTGTGGATCTAATTCCTTCTATTTGTTGTTCCATCTTCTCTATATCTGGCTGTGTATTAGGGGAAAACAATCTAGTCTTTGAGAATTGTACCCGTGGCTGGTTATTCAAGGATATATAATTGATTAAGCATGCACCTCAAATTAGCAATTCTTTGGTCTCTATTATTCAATATTCAGATCAAAAAGGAAAATGGAATTATTGGATAGGGTCTGATCTATGTTTCATTGGTTTTAAAAATTATACGTGCAGGTATCCGAGGTTATATTAGATGATTATATGAGGTTGTCCTCGAAACCTTTCATAATCTCAGATATAAGCATTAAGCTATCACGCATGTGAAATTGATTTACTTATTTAGCAACAGGATTTGTGCAATTAGACCGAATAGATTCATATCATATGATTTAATGCGATACCTGTTTGACTATTTTTGGAATAATAGATTCATGTCCTTTTTTACTTATTGTGGTGTTTGATCTTCAATATTATACGAGATCCTTATATGTTTTCAATTTATTAGCATAAATATAGTCTTTTTTGTAATTTCCAGAGCACGTAAAAGATGGCAGAAGGTGAGGAAATTCAGCCTCTTGTCTGTGATAATGGAACTGGAATGGTTAAGGTAACTGCAATATTTCAGTCGTCTCTACTGAAATGTTTTGGTGACATTAAGGACAACATTGTCCTTATTTGATCTGAAATACTGACTGTTAATCGTGTCCTAAAATTGTTAGGCTGGATTCGCCGGAGATGATGCTCCAAGGGCTGTGTTCCCTAGCATTGTGGGACGCCCTCGCCACACTGGTGTAATGGTTGGCATGGGTCAGAAGGATGCCTATGTTGGTGATGAGGCTCAATCCAAAAGGGGTATTTTGACTTTGAAGTATCCAATTGAACATGGAATCGTTAGCAATTGGGATGACATGGAGAAGATTTGGCATCACACCTTCTACAATGAACTTCGTGTGGCTCCAGAAGAACACCCTGTTCTCCTCACAGAAGCTCCTCTTAATCCAAAGGCCAATCGAGAAAAGATGACTCAGATCATGTTTGAGACCTTCAACGCCCCTGCTATGTATGTCGCCATTCAAGCTGTTCTTTCCCTCTATGCCAGTGGACGTACAACTGGTAAGCTTTGTCTTCAGTCCACCACTTATAGATATTTGTATGTAGTGCGTGAAATCCATCTCCTTTAGTGAAGTTTGGGAAATATTTTTGGTCTATTGGTAGGTAGAGAAAAAACTACTTCCTCTGTTTCAATTTATGTGTCTTGCTTTCCTTTTTAGTCTTGTTTCAAAAAGAATGCCTCTTTCTGTATTTAGTAACACCTTAACTCCAACATTCCATGTGGCATATTTAAGACCATAAGATTCAAGAGCATTTTGATACATCATACACATCTTTCGTTTAAGACCACAAGATTCAAAAGTCTTCCTTACTTTTCGTATACTCCGTGCCCAATCAAAACACGACACATAAATTGAAACGGACAGAGTAGCAATAACAAATTACAAAGTTACTTGTGTGCTTTAAGTTAAGCCACCTACAGAATGTAAGCTTGTCTGACTGTGGACTGTGCTTTTTGATGCCAGGAATTGTGCTGGACTCTGGTGATGGTGTCAGCCACACAGTTCCCATCTATGAAGGTTATGCCCTCCCACACGCAATCCTGCGTCTTGATCTGGCAGGGCGTGATCTCACAGATCACCTCATGAAGATTCTCACAGAGCGAGGCTACTCTTTCACCACCACGGCCGAGCGGGAAATTGTTCGGGATGTGAAGGAGAAATTGGCTTACATTGCTCTTGACTATGAACAAGAACTTGAAACAGCAAAGACCAGCTCATCCGTGGAGAAGAGCTATGAGCTGCCTGATGGACAGGTTATCACCATTGGCGCTGAGAGATTCCGCTGCCCAGAAGTTCTGTTCCAACCATCAATGATCGGAATGGAAGCTGCTGGAATTCACGAAACCACATACAATTCCATTATGAAGTGTGACGTTGATATCAGGAAGGATCTGTATGGAAATATTGTCCTTAGTGGTGGTACCACAATGTTCCCGGGCATTGCTGATAGGATGAGCAAGGAAATTACAGCATTAGCTCCAAGTAGCATGAAGATCAAGGTTGTCGCCCCACCTGAGAGGAAGTACAGTGTTTGGATTGGAGGATCTATTTTGGCCTCTCTCAGCACATTCCAGCAGGTATGCAAAATCAGGATCTCTTTACCTTTTGCAGTCTGCTTCATTTCATATTTGCAAATCTTAAAGCTTATCCACTATCTCATCACACCATTGTCAATATTAACTTAGAGAAAAAAAGCCAATTATCTCCGAACAAATGCTGAGCAGTAGTTTATGCTAAATACTTAGTTGTTTAAACTGAATGTGATGAACATTTGTCAAGGCGGCGCATGAAAATTTACTGATGGATTTTTTTCCCGATTACAGATGTGGATCGCTAAGGCAGAGTATGATGAATCTGGACCTTCAATTGTTCACAGAAAATGCTTCTAAATACAGCATTCCGAGAAAGAGAAACACAAGAAATATACAAACTTTCATTTTGAGAGCAGCACCGCGTCTATTGATTGCATATAATATGCTTCTCATTTGTATTTCCTTTTGATTATTTTTGTTTCTATCCCTTTATCTGAGTCAATCTCAAATATTTGGTCATTGTTGGTATGAAAAAGCAAGCAGTTCATGTCAAGAGTCAATTTAAAATTAATATTTTTATGTAGAAGAGTTGTATGTGAAATGATGTTGTGATTTGGAATATGGATAAAGAGCTTGTCAATTCATTTTATATAATCTCTTGGTCTCAATTTTTTTGGTATCCAAATAAGAAACAAAAAAGGGGTATACATGCCCTATACTATCAAATATTAGTTATAATATTCCTCGTGTTATACTATTCGACACTTTTTACCCCTACCATTACCTATTTAAACATATTTTCCCCTCCATCTAACAAACCCCTGGACCCCAGCCTTCCTGTTCCACGTGGCTTCATCTTAAGCCCCAACCCTTTTTCTTATTTTTGATTTTAAAAGCCCCATCTTTAAATTTATTACCCAAATTAATATCCCTTAATAAACCCCAGTAATTGAATCTCCAGATTAGCTCCAGTACTTGGGGTTCATATTAGCTCCAAATTTTAAAGGCCATGATCGTATTCCTCCACTTCGTTCATTTATCTCAAAGATTACTCAATGTTCTTTAGTGTTTGGATAACTTTGCGTAAATCATACAGATTGTTTTCAAAAAGAAAAAAAAAAAAAAAAAATTCAATAGTAGATTTTCACCATAAAAGTTACACAAAAGTTCTTTAAATTACTTTCTCAAAAAAATTTGTCCCAAACATATTATCCCATAATTAATCTCAATCTGTTTTCCAAAACCTAAATCAAAACCAATCCAACTACCTTATATTATATAATCAATACATTGTAAAGAACTGCAGGTTCTTTTGAGCTTTGATGGACAAAGTTATTCTGTACGTCCACACATGTACTAGTAGGAGGTAACAAATGGCATGTGGAATAGTCGAGGTGTAAACAAGCTGGCCCGACACAATTGCTATAAAAGAGAAGGAATTCATTTGAGGAAGTGAGTTGCACAAATAGGATTATTTGGTGCCACCATTTAAATTATGACCCGATAAGAAAGTCTTGAAAAAGTAGTCTCCGCTCAGAATATTGAAGCATACTGGTCAGAATTTGTTGGGCAAGTCTTATGGTGATTCCTCATAATTCCAACGGTTGCCATAATTTTGCAAGTTATAATGTGTTTACTCTAAAAACATATAACAATTGAATTTATTTGTGGTTTTAAGGATTTTCATTTGGCACAAACTGAGAAAATATGTAAATTGGTATTAAAATTGACTATAAAGAAAAATAAAGCAAACCAAATGAGACGTGCAGCTTAGGCCCTCGAGACATGTCGTCCTCGAACCAAATGAATGAGTAGAGTGAGATATAAATAAAATAACAGAGTACTGAGAGCTTAAAGAATAGTATATTACTTTCAATTGCGTGAATTTGATGCCTTTACAAATTGTTAGACCCCTTTTATATAGTAGATGAGTTCTACTTATGGTATAATTCTAAATACAGTAAGAAGTTCCATGATTGACTAATTAACCGGCCTCGTCTTGATACGTACCGAGATTTTCGCCGTAATCCTTGCTCGATCACAGATATTTCGGCTTACCGTTACTTGACTAGGTAAACCTCCTTCGAACTCGCTCGATCTCCGTTTCTCTTGGTCTCGGTCTTGTCTGATCTCGTTCTTGACCGGTCTCTGAATAAAGGGTTCAACAATCTAACTTCGTACTGAGGCTCGATATAACACGAAACTGAACCATGGACTATCATAACCCAACCTCAATTAGTCATAAGGAGAGCATGCCCGTTCTGATCGTATACAGATAATCCCCTCGTTTCTCGGAAATAAGATGATGAGAAACGGCATGAATTCCCGAACTCCATCTCTATGAGTGATGACGTCAGAGACGAGCTCGATCGTAACGTAAGCGACGAAATGTACTGTCGGTTCAGTTACCAAGGCATTAAATTCCTGTCATGCGCTGGTGGGCCACTACCGGTTCTGAACCGTTGCCTTTAACCTATAAAGCCCTCAATCTTTTCTCATTCAAACTTTTACAATCAACGCCTTCTCTACTCTTGCTTTCAAAGAATCCTTACTTCATAATTTCCATCTCCAAATCCCTTGAACTCTAATCAACACCCTTACTATCTTATTTGCCTTTCATAAATGGCCAAAACCTCTAACACCGTGCCGCAAAAAGAGGCTGCTTCTTCATCCCGTCCCGCCGGCGATGTGACTGCGACGGAGCCCACCCTGAGGAATTCATTTCGACGGGGTGCTCGACCGTCACTGATTTTAAGATAGAGAAGAACCCCTTAGTGCTGGGCCAATGCGAGCCGATGTCGAGATATATATGTGCCATTACTGAGGACATCCTCGATAAGGTCAAGGAGGAGTGCAACTGGGTGAATAAAGATGTGGCCGTTCCCTTTCCTGAGGAATCGATCACCACCTACGTGGAGGATACCTAAGTGCTTACACTTACCCCTTTACGTTTAGTCCCTCAGACCCCATCATAGTCGGCTTCTGCAAACGATATAGTGTCACCCTAGGCCAAATCCACCCTTCGTTTTGGAGAATCGTCCTCCTCCTCATTTTCTTCACGAGCAAGATTGAGGGATGTTCTTTCACCCTCGACCGTCTCATGCGCCTTTAGAGTCTTTGGCTCTATCGAGGGGGACTAATTAAGCTCGCCCGACGGGCCAGCAGGGCCCCGTTCTCTAGCATCGACGAGTCTCGGGATTGAGGCTGGATGGGCAGGTTTGTCCGAATAAGGACGTCGGACCTGATTCCCGCCGAAGACATGCCTTTCCAAGAGAAGTGGAACATGAATCGTAAGTATTTTCTCCTCGAACATTTGCTTTACCGTTTCATTTACTTACATCTTTCCTTATATCTGTTTTGATATGTTGCAACTGTGGTCCAGATGTCGGATCCGGTTCCGGAATTGAAGCGATGGGTCGAATGCCTGGTGTCTCAGAGGTCCTACTCCGAACGTGCTTGGATGGATCTATCAAAAGGTCGATGGGAGTCCCACAACCATGGTAAAATTCTGTTTCGAATTGTTTGTTGTTTCAGCCTTTTCTCAGACTAACCTATCTCCCTTTCTTTTGCAGGTCTCGGTAAGGATGTTGCGATGAGACCCCCTTCCAGTGATGAAGAAATCCTTCCCCAACTATCAGCTCCAAAGCCGGCCAAGGAGAGAAAGAGAAAAAGGGCCCCGATTCCCCTAGAATCGGAAAAGAAAAGACCAGGCCTCGTAAGCCCAAGGTGGATGCGGGTGCCATATCCTCGGATTCAATTTTCCGATTAACGGATGAGTCCGAAGAGGAAGAAGAAGAAGAAAACTCCAAGCTGGTGGCTCGTGTGCGGGTTACTGCTTCGATACAAAAGCCCTCCGAACTGGAGGAAGTCGATGAGGGAGCTTCGGCAGAGGTCCCTGGATCGGACAGAACAGAGGCCGCCCCGTCCCCAGCTAAGACGGTGGAGAGATAATCTGTAGGCAAGGCTCCCCAAGCAATGGAAAGAGGTCCTTAGGGCCGAGCTTGGGGTGGTTGATATCTCGGAATTCCCCCAGATTTCAGACAGCATGATTCGAGAGGCCAACATGCTGGATAGTCATCAGATTGATCTCCACGATTTCTTCGATGGGCTCGAAGCTGCTACTTCTGAGGATATCCCCGGATTTGGTGACTTGCCGATGCCGAAGAAAATACCGTGGCCGGGGGCCACTGGATCTTCATCGAGCTCTAGGCTGGTAGACCAATTCCCGACTCCGAGAGATAACCCAAGCTGCAAACGGCATATAGTGTTGACCGTCCCGGAGGATGCTCGAGTCTTCTCCCCTCCTGTTGGGATTGCCATCTATCTGAGAGGCTTGGTGACCGAAGAGGACCAAGTCGTGATGAATGTTGTGGGGGCCGCCTGCTTGTTCAATGAGGCCCAACACACTCTAAATCGGGTAATCTTCGAGAATCTCTTTCTTACTTCTATACTTAAAACATTAGATTACTCTTAACACTTTTTTCCTTACTTGCAGGCTTCGGTGCTGCACAACGAAGCCTTGTCAGATTTCGAGAGGAGAACAAGGTCGAGGTTTGGGGCTTTAATGAGAAAAGCAACACTTATAGGCTCCTTAGTGAAAGACTCCAGGTCGATTTTGTTGTAGCTCGGGACGAGCACACTTATCCGACAGAGGCTTGAGAAGATCGAACGGCTCAACAAGCAGGTGGACGAGATAAGGGCCTAGGCTGAGGCATTCAAGAGAAGCATGGATATTTTGGCCGCGATGAAAGAGACCGTCCAAGCATAGTTGGATTCGTCCAAGACTCAGCTTTAAGTTGCGAAAGAGAAAAACTCGGTGCAGGCCGAGAAGATCAAGGAGCTTCAATCTCAGCTGGACTCGGCCACCAACAAGCTCGAGGAAAATAAATCTGAGGTTTCCGTGGCTGGTCATAAAGCTGATGAAAAGGTGGCCCGATTCAAAGTAGACGTCGAGGCATCAAGACCAAGTCTAGGAGCATGATAGATCATGCTAAATGACAAGCTCGAAGGTAAGCCCTCGAGGATGCTCAAGCCCAGGGTTTCAACATCGTGGACGAGGTCGAGAATGCCTGAGCAGAAGAAGACCGGGCTCAAAAGCTGGCCTTCCCCGAGGATGACTCCGATAGACTCAGTGAATTTGAGGATGAAGAAGACCCGAGGACGGAGATGTTGCCTCCGATGGGGACCAAACCTCTTAGGACTTAGTATATTTTTTGTTCTTTTTGCGCTTTTTCTGAGGTTGTTTTGGGCCGTTGTAAATTTTTTTGGGCCGATTCAGGATTTGTAAAGAAGACCATTTTATATATAAATACAAGGCTTTATTTTCCCTTTCGACTCTTAAGTTTTTATTTCTTTGCTTTGTAATTTGTAATCACAAAGGTTAAAATGCCTTAGCATGAGATAATAAGGTAGTGTTCGAGGGTCCGAACAACCTTTGCATTTGTTAGAGTTTTTGGGGCTCGATATAATCTAAGCTTTTCTCGAAGATGTCTTAAATTTGTGAATTTTCCGAATGTAGCCTTTTAGAACCGGTTTATGAAATAATTTTTTTCCTTTTCGAAGGCCTTTTCTGTTACGAAATTCGGACGTCTCCGAGCCGTGTTAAATTAGCCGTAGCCTTTTAGTTCTGGATCTGCCCATTGGGCTCATTTTCCTATTTTGTTTGGGCTTGCTCGAGATAATAGTACCGAGTGGGGTGGCCGTGGCCTTTAGAGATCGGGGAGCTGCCTATTAGGTCTTTTGTCCTGAGGCCCGATAACCTTGGTTGTTTGAGGGAGCGATCGTTCGCGTTTTGGTTAAGTATTGCCCTTAGGCTCGTTATAGTACGAAGCTCTTTAAGAGATGTAAAGAGGAAAGAAATTAAACATTAGATGTTTTCAAGGAAATTAGTTATTCTTGATCAAAGTAGTCATACATACGTACATGTTTAAGCCAGGACTCGATCAATCTATGGGGGCACAGTTCTTTCTGACCGTTTGGCCCTTACAATAAATCCTATCTATCGAGACCCTCCTGTTACGAAGTAGTTTCATCGCTAGAGTTGATATTCGATGATACTGTATATCTGAGGTTAGCCCCCCAGTATTCGAGGTTGATTGCAAAGGAACCTCGGATATTGTTGAATTGACCTTCGGTGCCGATTCGTAATCGGGCTTGATTCTAGGTTAGAACAATTCATTGTTGCCTCGTTAAAAACCTCACCAAAAAACCCATTTGGGACAAAACCATTCTAAGGGAAAAAGAGTGCAACACGTGCTTTCAGACCGAAAGACTTCATTTCATTCGCTGTGAAATCCACCATCAATTCTTGTTGACCGCCTGCAAGTGTTAGTCTAAAACAAAAAATGAAAAGTAGAAAAGGGGTCATGCCTTAGCAGTAGTATCATTTTAGGTGTGTTATGTTCCAATTTCTCGGCAGTTGTTCCCCATTCATCGTTCTGAGCTTGTAGGACCCTTTTCCTGTGACCTCAAGAATTTGGTACGGTCCTTCCCAGTTTGGACCCAATTTTCCTTCGTTCGTATTTCCGATGTTGAGGGTGACTTTCCTTAGCACCAAGTCCCCGATGCAAAATATCGAAGATTGACTCTTCGATTGTAGTATCTCTTGATCCGTTGTTTTTGGGCGGCCAATCGGCAAGGGTGTCTTCGCGTCTTTCATCCAATAATTCTAGGCTCGTATTCATGGCCTCATTATTTGATTCTTCTATTGTATATCAGAAGCTGGTACTAGGTTCTACGACCTCGACCGATATTAGAGATTCGGTGCCATAAACTAATGATAATGGGGTAGCCCTAGTACTAGACTTCGACATTGACGGTATGCCCAAAGAACCTCGGGTAGGATTTTCTTCCATTTTCCTTTGGGTCGGTTAGTCTCTTCTTAAGATTTTGGATGATGGTTTTGTTGGTCGATTCGGCTTGTCCGTTCCCAATGGGATGATAAGGTGTTGATATGATTCTTTTGATCTTGTGATCCTCGAGAAATTTAGTCACCTTGCTGCCGATGAACTGCTTCCCGTCATCACACACAATTTCGGAGGGAATCCCGAATCGGCATATGATGTGGTCCCAAATAAAGTCTATGACTTCCTTCTCCCCGACTTTCTCGAACGACTGTGCTTCAACCCACTTAGATAAATAATCAATTATAAATAAAATAAACTGAGCTTTACCTAGGGCCGATGGAAGAAGGCCAATAATATCTATTCCCCACATCATGAACGACCATGGGGACAAAACCGGGTGGAGAAATTCCCTGGGTTGATGAATCATTGGTGCATGCCTTTGGCATTTGTTGCATTTACGAACAAACTCCTTTGCATCTTTCTCCATGTCGATCCAGTAGTATCCGGCTCTGATCACTTTGTGGACCAATTGTCACACCTCCTTTTTCTCGATAGGGTGGGATAAGGGAGCTTTTCCAATTTAAGTGACATAATCGAATTTGGGATTAATTTTTAATTTTCAGAGTCGCCACCCAGATTTTTTACGGTGTTCCGAGACACCATTTATTTTTAATATCCCAAATCGAGGAAATTTTGACTCCGTTTAAAAGGTCCGGGGAACCAGAAGACCGGGTAAGGAATTCTGTTAACCCGAGAGGAGGTGTTAGGCATTCCCGAGTTCCGTGGTTTTAGCACGGTCGCTCAACTATTAATAATTGGCCTAATTATCTAAAAAATTACATGTTTGAAACCTATTGTGCATTTTTTACTTTTTAAACCATTTTTAGTTATCTATTAACCACTTTAGGTATTTATGGAGTTCATTTGAACAAGTCGCGATGTCACACACTCTTTTTTTTGTACACATTGCAAACCACGCCATATGAAATGCACCACGATTTACAACATGTTTATTTTTATTATTGTTTGAAGTTGGGGTCGAGTCACGTGAAACGCATACTCGAATTGGGGATTATGTATCATGACTATGCCACGGGAACCGTACCCATAGTCACAATAAGTTATTATTAATCGCGCCTAAAGCAAGCTACGATGTTTGTTTATAAGTGGTTTATTTTTCTAAGTTTGATATGTCATTCAAGGGCGCACATTATGGAAAGGGATTGTTGGAATTAAAAACTGGTTCATTCACAATGACTAAAGAACTAGGTACAAATAATTCACGTCAAGAGTTGAGGATGACTACCATGCCAAATCAAGTAAATCGTTTAGCATGAAACACACTGATCCCTGGCATGACACTTATATTCAACCAAAGTTCAAAATTCAACCATATTCACAAATGATCAAGTCATTAAATGCTATAATCACAGAAGGAAAATCTGAGCAGATTTGCAGCCGTTAAATAAGGATTCGACTATCCCCAAGCTTAAAACGAGAACAATGTGTTTCGACTAAAATGATTAACCAATTCAGAGTAGGATACCTAATCGAGAAGAGGAATTTTAACTTATTCAAGTTATGTTTCAAATTGTTTCATTGCCTTCAAACCAACTCCAAATTGGATCAAAATACACACTCACTATGCATAGCATTAACACAAATCAGGCAGACTCGAACTATAAAGACTAAATCTATTAGCTATACATTCACACGCATTTGCAACAGAGAGTGAGTTCGTCTTTTATTCTAAATGAAAAATCCAAACAATAATAAGTAAAAAAAAAAAAGAGGTCTCAGATCTGAAGACAGATATGTTGTTACAACCTACAGATGCCTTTCTATTAAAACCACAAATATTACACTAAGCATGGAAGCCAAGAAGAGTACCTGGAGCTCAAGTCTACAGCTCCCAAAAATCAGATAAGGCAAAGAAATTGGCTGATTAGAGCCTAACGAAACAGATCCAACAATCATCAGCAAAATCGAGCAGCAATTTTAAGCTCAAATCACTCCTTTAAAACCCAGAATATACAGGATAATCGAGCACTTGAGACGACTTTAAAATTCCCTTTGAATCCTAGTCTTCATCTGTTTGTTTTCATTTTCGTTTTTTTTTAAAGTTTTATCTCAGATTTTTTTAGTTTTCTGATTCTTTGACGTCTTTGCTTATGTGGTTGAAGATGGGGGATTGATAGAAGGGTGAAGATGCTAGCTAGGGTTCGTCCATGGAGGGGGGGGGGAGGGTTTGGAGAGGAAGGGTTCGTGAAGAAGAGGAAATGCGCCGTTTTTTTTTTGTCTTTAGGAGGGAGGGAGGATTTTTTTAGGTCTCGGTCTATTTTGTATAATGTATGTATATATAGAAGAGAGGAGGGATTTAGGGTATTTTAATATGGGGAAATCTGGTTGGGCCATTGATTTTGGGCCCTGAAATTGGACCAATTTGAAACAAGAAACAAATTTGTTCTTTCAAAAATGGTCACATTACTACTAATTGAATTTATTTTGCAAAAGACCTAATTAGAATTTTAAATAATTAATTAGACTAATTGATTAATGCTAATGTATATTTTTGTGACTTTTATATATTAATCTATCAATTAAAGTGATTAATTCCTAACAATGCAAATTAACCTAAGATGACATGAAATGAAAAATGTGATAATTTTTTATGATACATGCATGAAATGCAACTAAATAAAGAAAACTCCTAAAATTCATTAAAATTATTTTTGGTCTATTTTTAGGAGTTATTTCCATGCAGAGCAAAAATTGGGTGCTCACAGCTGCCCCTCTTTGCTCGAGAATAGGAAGAGTTTTCGGGAAAAGATAAAGTGAGCAATTGCGAGAAATTTTTGCCCGTTTGGTAGTCCATTTGGAAGCATTTTAAGAAAAGTTTGACCGAACCTTGCTTCAGAGGTTGCCTACATATCCTTGGCTAAAGGAATTAGGTCATTGTAGTTCTGGAATATACAAACTATCATGGAAGAACATGATTGGTGTAAACATTTTTACAAAGACGGCAAAAGAGTTTGGTGGTTCAAATTCCCCTTTACAGGACACTGCCCTTGGGATCTCAGCTGCGACTGCCAAGACTATTTTGAAGATCCAAGTGGAGAACATGATGAACACCACCTGCGTCATTGGGAAAGATTTGGCCTCAACAAGGCTAAACCAATATCCACGAAAAAGGGGAAAATTACAGAAAAGCAATTTCGAGTCAGATATGAAAATAAATACCCTTCAATTGGCTCATTAAGCCGTCCAAGTAAATATGAATTTCTTGTCAGTTACAAACCTCAAGAATGACCAAAATTACCAGAAAATTTCACTCCAAGTTTGGAAGACAGTGAAACCACCCCAAAACCAAAACCGCCATCAGCTCGTAACCCAGAATCCAAAAAGCCACCTGAACCTAAAACTCCATCAACCAAAAAGTCCACACTCCTACAAATATTCATGTTGAGCCCTTCAAGTTCCAGCCATACCTAAGATTTTCCTCCACTCCAACCTTTTGAAAAATAAGGTATCATTTATGCTCCAAAAATCCAAAAGAAAAACATAGTACTATCTTCTGGAGAAAAATCCCAACAAGTGACATCGAGGCAACAATGAACTAGCAATCAGAAAATTCCATCTGCCAAAATAAAGTGCTCAATAATATTGGCAACGCCATAAAAAACGTGGCCCATACACAAAACAAGTTAATGAACAAAGTGGAAACAATTGAGAAAAAGGTGGAGCAGACATCGTCTCAGCATGCAGGACTAATCAAAGCCTTGGAGCTAAGATTGGCAAATTTACAAGATGAAATTTGTCCGCCAGGAACTTCACTTTTCCAGTTCTTCCAACAGTAACAAAAGTAAAAGATTTCAATCAAGGAACAAATCCAACTTTTGAGAAATGATCGCTTTGAGTCACAAAAAACCCCATTTTTCCCTTCAAAACCTACCTTCTTTCCCATGTCAACACAAGCATATTCCCCACCAAAACTGGACAACACCTTTTCTACCTTTCCTACCACATCACAGAATCCTATCTCTTTCCCCAACCTTTAAAAGAAGAACCTGAATTCGATATTGCAAAGATGGTTTGGGAAAGGAAAGACGCTCTTGCAGCCAAGAAACAAACCAAGAAAAGGCGAGACCAAGGAGAAAGTTCAAAAGGGTCCAACCCAGAAAGTCTGATGATTTCTTATCAGAAAAATCCAAACTTCTATGTCTCCCAGCCAAGAAACTTGTCAGAAGGAGATACCACATGGTCAGAATATCTAAATTCATTAGACGATGATACAATGGAGGATAGCTCTTTATGTGTGGCTATAATTCATGGTTTAAAGCATTATGTGCCTTACATTTTATGTGCATTAATGATAAAAATACACGTCGTATGTGCATGATGGAGTCTATTTCATGTGTAGGTGAATTGGAGATGGAAGCCGAGCTAAATGGATGCATAAACGTCAAAAATACGCTCAAGAGTCAAAAAGGAGTGAACCCCGCTATAGCTGGGCGTTTGAGTTGTAAATCCTGGTCATACCAGGCTTTAGCCGGGAGTTTAGGCTATAAAGCCTGGTAAGACCAGGCGTTTGGGGGGCGTTTGACCCATAACGCTAGACCTGGCCAGGCGTTAGCCAGGCGTTAGCCAGGCGTTTGTCCTGTAACGCCTGGTCCCTGATCCGGTCCAGTCTGAGTTTTGAAGGTTTTAAGTGTTTCCCTGTTTGACTAGAAGTATCCTACACGTTTAGGGTTTATCCCAAAACATATAAATAGCCTTATTCTAGTATTTTCAATTTATGCAACAATTATGCAATTGTTTGATTATAGCATGAGTGGCTAAACACCCATTGTTCTGGGTTGTGGTTTAGTCATGAATATTGTTATACATTAATTTAACCTTGATTATAGTTCACTCAATATATGGTTGTTTCTTCAATTCTGTGTTT
>ML343845.1:64820-112479 GCA_005239505.1 Nicotiana paniculata | reverse complement strand
AACTATTTTTTATTATTTTTTAGGAGTAATTTCCATGCGGGGCAAAAATTGGGTGTTCACAAACATTTTGGTCACCAGCCTCTGGTATGTCGCCCACTGAACGGCATAACTCTATACCAGTACGTCCCTTGGTGAGTGATGAAAGTAGTTTTTTCCTGGTCATCTTCTTCCATGAGGATCTGGTTGTAACCCGAATAGGCATCTATGAAACTTAATAGCTCGTACTCGGTTGTTGCGTCGATGAGCTGGTCAATATGGGGTAGTGGAAATGAGTCTTTCGGGCATGCTTTGTTCAGATCTGTGAAGTCTATGCACATCCGCCGTTTTCTATTTTTCTTTTTTCACCATGACCACGTTGGCGACCCATTGGGGATATTTTAACTCCCTCATAGAACCATTTTCAAGTAATTTTTCCATTTCTTCGCGGACAGCATCATTTATCGCGGAACTGAATTTTCTTCTAACTTGCCGTGCTAGGGGTAGAATGGGTCGACATTCAAATTATGTGTCGCTATTTCCTTCGGGAGGCTCGGCATATCTGCATGAGAAAAAGCAAACAAGTCCGCATTGTTCGCTAAAATTGACAAAATTTACCTAGTTCTTGGAGTTTGTCGCCGATGTAGGCCTTTTTGCTGTGATCGCTTTTATCGAGTTGTACGGGGTCGAGTTCTCCTACAGTTGATCCCATAGCCTCCACGACTTTCGGGTCTGTGATGACATTTTTTACTTCGTTGTCGTTCGGCATCGACCTCGGTAATTGCTATGCTTCTGCGCCTTTGCCTTTTAATTATTGAGTGTATGTGCAGTCTTGGGCGATGCAGTAGCACTCTTGGGTCGTGCGTTGCTCGCCACAGATGCTGAATACTCCCCACTGGTTGTGAAACTTGACGAGCTGATATAAGCTGGAGGGGATGGCCCACATGGCGTATATCCAGGGCCGTCCTATGATGGTGTTTTTATTGGTAAAAAAGAGTCTCACACGTTAGCTGATTCTAGACAACTCAGCCGGATACGTGGACCAAGGGAAACGCGACAGCTGGACGTGATTCTATAAAGAGATACGGAACAAAGAGGCACGGATCAATAAGCCATCGAGTCCATCAGCCACGGGAAACTCAACCTGATTAAAATCGGGAAGAGACACGGTCAGAATGAATCTGGACAAAGCTACGGGCAGATTCAAGACCCACCATTGATTACTCGTCGTTATGTAACCGTATCCCAATTACCGTTATCCTTTGCAACGCCCCATTAATGTCATAATTAGTCATTAATGGAAAATCATAGAAAAAGTTGTATGTTATATCAAGGAATCTCTTATATGAGGGACGATAACACAACTTGTAAAGGATCATCTGATTTTCGTATACAATCTACTTTGCATTTCTATATTTCGGCAATATTGTCTATTACTCGAGTCGTTATATATTCTACCTCTAAAAAATTGTTCGTCCTCGATCTGACATGGAAATATACATTAACTGGTAAAGAGATGAAGATATCTACTCTTCATAACTGACTCGGACTCCCAAGTAGCCTCATCACTCGGTTGCCCTTTACAAAGCACTTTCATGGAAGAAATATCATTATATCTCAACTTTCGATGTATAATAGCTATCGGCTCTTCCTCATAAGTCAAATTCTCATTAATCTACACCGTGCTGAAGTCTAGAACATGACTTATCATCATAATACTTCCAGAGTATAGAAACATGGAATACCGGATGAACTCTTGAACGGCTAGGAGGCAAAGAAAGCCAATAAGTAACCTCCCCTACTCTCTCTAACACCTCAAACGGACAAATAAACCTCGGACATTACTTTACTTTCTTTCCAAATATCATCACACCCTTCATAGGCAAAACTTTCAAAAATGACTTCTCGCCTTCCATGAAAGCCACATCACAGACCTTCTTGTGCGAATAAATCTTCTACCTACTTTGCGCTGTCCGAAGACTCTTCTGAATAAAATTTACCTTCTCCAAAGCATCAAGAACCAAATTCGTACCCAACATCCTAGCTTCACCAGGCTCAAATCAACCAATGTGAGAACAACACCACCTACCATATAAAGCATCATACACTGCTATCTGAATGCTGGACTGGTAGTTGCTGTTGTAGGCAAACTCTGCCAATGGTATGAACTGATCCCAATGTCCTAAAAAATTAATTACACGAGTCCTAAACATATCATTAAGGATATGGATTGTGTGCTCGGACTAGCCATCCACCTGCCAGTGAAATGCAGTACTCAGCTCCACCTACGTGCCCAACTACCAATGAATAACTCTCCAAAAGTACGATGCAAACTAAGTTCCATGGTCCGAAAGAATAAATATAGGCATATTGTGCAAACGAACAATTTATCTAAGCCAACTCCTCTGAAGTATAAGAAGTCATCATCGGAATAAAATGTGCAGATACTGTCAATCTGTTCATAATGACCCAAATAGCATCACACTTTCTCAATGTCCGTGGTAATCCTACCACAAAGTCCATAATAATGAACTTCCACTTTCACTTCAGTATTACCAACCTCTGGGTTAAGCCACCTGGGTTCTAATTTTCATATATCACCTGCTGGTAATTCAAAACCTATGAAACATGTCCAACAATTTCCTTATTCATCTTCCACCACCAGTAATGCTGCTTCAAATTGCGATACATATTCGTAACACCTGGATGAATAGAATATCGCAAACTATGAGACTCCTCAAGAATTAACTCCCTCAAACCACCAACATTAGGAACACAAATCCAACCTTGAAGTCATAGTACACCATCATCTCCAATCACCACCTTTTTCGTGAAACCTCGATGAACCATGTACTTCAACACCAATAAGCATAGATCATCTTACCAGCGAGCCTTAATATGTTCAAATAAGGAAAACTATTCAACAACACAAGCAAGAACCCTATTAGGCTCAGAAATATCTAATCTCACAATTCGGTTAGCCAAGACCTGAATATCCATAGCCAATAGCCTCTCGTCGGCTAGAATAACTGCCAAACTACCCATACTCTGCCTTTCTACTCATGGAATCAACTAGCACATTTGTATTCCTCGGATGATACAAGTTAGTGATATCATAGTCTTTTAACAAATCCAACCACCTCCACTGCCTCATAATCAAATCTTTCTTCTTGAACAAGTGTTGGAGGCTCAGATTATAAGTGTAGACCTCAGATGACACACTTTACAAGTAGTGCCTCCAAATCTTGAGCGCGTTCATAATAGCTTCCAACTCCAAATCATGAATATGATAATTCTTCTTATGGGTCTTTAACTCGTAGGATTTACGCAGACCTTACCCCTACCTTTGTGAAGGTAAAGAGGTTGTTTCTGATAGACCCTAAGTGAAAAAGACAATTATGAAAAACTAGATAACAACACAAAATTAGATAAACCTAAGTGAAAAAGACAATTATGTGGATTTAGAAGTAAGAAACACAACAACATATAGGAAAAACTAAGCCTAAAGGAATGCAAGAGAAATACGAGTATTACCGACCTAGAAAGAACGCTTAGTAACTTTCTACCTTAATCCTCAACCTCAACACCCTCCTATAGGGTCATGTCATCGGTTAGTTAAAGTTTCTCCATGTCTTTCCTAGTCACCTCCTCCCCCACCAAAACTTCTTTTTCCTACCTCTACCTCTTATTATACTCGCCATGGCCAACCTCTCATATCTCCTAACTGGGGCAGTTGTTTCCCTTCTCTTCACATGCCTGAACCATCTTAAACTCACTTCTTGCATCTTGTCCTCCACAGAGGCCACTCCCACCTTGTCCTTCATATCTTCATTCCTAATCTTACCTCTCTTGGTATGCCCACATATACATCACAACATTCTCGTTCTGCAACTTTCATCTTTTGAACGTGGGATTTATTGACAGGGTAAGACTCTGCCCCATACAACTATAGTTGGTCTAACCACCACTCTGTAGAACTTACCTTGAAGTCTCAGAGGTATATCTTTTACACATAACACACCATATGCGAAAGCGCCATTTTATCCACCCCACTCCAATATGATGTGTGACATCATCGCTAATCTTCCCCATTATCTTGGATTATTGACACAAGGTACTCAATCCAAAAATGCACCAAGCCCAATGCGGGAAACATTAAAAGACACAGTATAAGGCCTAGAGCCAGTGAGAAAACCAACACTGGATCCGTAGTCAAGGAAACCTTGAGCTTGCGATATCTTTCCTCACAATCATCAGACTATCTGAAAGGAGCATCTTTTGATTCAATTTGTCAATGAAGCTGCAGTAGATGAAAATTTCACATCAAAGCAACGATGGTAGCCTGCCACACATAAGAAACTCTGAATCTCTGTAGCTGAAGTAGACTAGACCAATTCTGAACCTCTTTAATCTTCATATGATCAACCTTGATACCATCACTAGACATGACATGGCCCAAGAATTCAACTTAATCCAACTAGAACTCATACTTCGAAAAATGGGCATATAGTTGACGATCATTCAGAGTCTGAAGTGCAATCCGCAAGTGTTGCTCATGCTCCTCTCTATTATGAGAGTAAACCAGAATATCATCAATTAGTACAATCAAAAAGAAGTATAAATAAATCTTGGACACTCGGCTTATCAAATCCATGAAAGTTACAAGATCATAAGTCAAACCAAATGACATCACCAAGAACTCATAATGACAATAACGATCCCTAAAAGCTTTCTTAGCGACATCTAAAACCCTCATCTTCACCTGATGATAGACAAATCTCAAATTAATCTTGGAGAACACCTTGGAAACCCTAAAGTTGATCAAATAAATCATCAATACGATGTAATAGATACTTGTTCTTGATTGTAACCTTGTTCAACTGTCGACATCCTCATAAAACAATCATTTTTCTTTACAAACAACACCTGCTCACCACAAAGAGATACATTTATTCTGGTGAGTCCCTATTAAGAAAATCTTACAACTCCTCCTTTAATTCCTTTAACTCAGTTGGAGCTATACGGTACAATGTAATAGAAATGGGTTGAGTGCCCGAAACCAAATCAATACAATAGGCAATATCTTATCAAGTAGTAAATTATTCAAAAACACCGACGAAAACTCCCTCACAACTGGCACTGAATCCATAGAAAGAACCTCTAAACTAGAATCTTGAATGTAAGCCAAACATGCTAAACAACCCTTCTCAACTATGTGTTGAGCCTTCAAAAATAAAACCACCCTACTTGTAGAATGGACAAGGGTCCCTCTCTTCTCTAGTATAGTAAACCATGGCCTAACTAAAGTCTCAATCTTGGTGTGACAATCCAAGATGGGGACAACTAATCCATACCATGAATAACCTCAAAATCCATCATATCCAATAATAAAGATGAACTATAATATCAAAACTGTTGATAGTAACAATATAAGACTATTATATAATCTCCAACCGATACACCCAAAGTATCTTTATGACAGACTGAGATAATACATGTGATTTTCGCATCAGTCGACTCTGCCTCAGGCCTACAGGGAAATGCATAAAAATGGGATTGAGCCTCAATAGTATTTCCTTCTTCCCTTGGATGGCCTCTCCCTGGCTGACCTCTATCTTTATCCAATCAATCCCTAACTCAAGCTAGATAGGGGTGGTATGGAAACTGGTGCTAGAACCATGGTCTGGGTACTGTGTTGTAGAATACCACTTAAAGATCCGGGGAAAAGCCTCCTAATACAACTTGCATATTCGCACTATAAGAAACCCTTCGATTAACGTGGCTACTGAATTTGAAATTGTCCCTGACGACTCAAATAACCACTATAGGAACTCTGTATTAGGGGTGCATTGATAGAGCCTTAAGCTGGAGGTGCACTATATAATAATTACCCTAAGTGGGAACCATAAGTAACATGGCTGCCTGAAGTGCCATGAGAGACATGGAGTTCTAATTGAACCGTCCTGATAGCATGACCTCTTCCAAATTTACCCTTTCTTCGAGACGAGGCACCACTAAAATCACCAAAATGATGAGGTCACTTATCAGGCGTCGCCTCTCCCCTAGCAATGAATGCACTCAATCCTCCTAGAAATCTCTACTACTTGAGTGAATGAAGTATCAATATCGGCCTCTCTCTCTCTCTCTATCTAAAGACTAATACAATAAGCAAGAACCTCTATGAACCTCGACACATTCTCCTTCTCAGTAGGGATTGGGATATCTGCATGACAAGATAAATTCACAACCGTCGTCTTATATTGGGTAACTGTCATACTACCCTGTTGAATATGCTTAAACTGGTTGCGTAGCTCATCTTTTTGAGTGAGTGGGATGAACTTATCCTAGAGTAACTATGAAAATAGAGCTCAAGAAAGAGGAGGTGATGATGTTGGCATGCCCATCTAGTCTGCCTCCACCTATTAGCCGAACCCTGTATCTGGAAGATAGCTAAATCAACTCCATTAAACTCTAGTAGTCCCAAATTATGCAAGGTCTCATGATATCTGTCAAGAACTCCTAGGCATCCTCTAAATGTGCACCGATGAAGTGAGGAGAAAATAACTTTTCCTATGAAGCCCATTAACTGATGTCGCGGGCCTAACTTCAGGATGAACGACAATAATAGGCTGAATCACACCAACTGATAACACTATTCGGGTCTGATATTCATGAGCCATTTGCTTCGAAATACAAGTGGGGTGGGGAGGGGGGGGGGGGTAAAATCTCCTCCACTGCACTAAGAAGCGGATGGTGCCATAGGAAGCACACATGCCTAAGACATGCTCTTTGTAAGGCCAACCAAACAAACAAAGGCATCCTGAAGCACTAGAGTAGCAATAAACCCTCTAAAACTTGAGCTGGCCGTTCTGACTCAACCAAATCTAGGATCTGCTCATTATCTTAAGCTATATGAGGCTCAACTGACGTTGTTATAGTTGTAGCATAAGTAGCTTAGATGTTGTTGACCGTGCCTGGGCTGGACTCTAGCTTTTCCCTGCCTCGACCTCTGCCCCTTGTAGTGGCTACACCATTGGGCTCTAGCTCATGATCAGCTTCAGCTAAAGCACGTGTCCTCACCCATCTATAAGACATTAAGAGATTAAAGATTTATACATTAGGATAGAATAAAGTTGCACGGTAGAGAAAGAAAGTAAAGTTTCCAAAAGCCTTATGGCCTCTCGAATATAAATACAAAAGTCTCCACATGGATCCTCAATAATCTACCAAGATTTCACATGACTTATGAGACCTATGCAACCTAGGGATCTGATAGCAGCTTGTCACGACCCAAATAAATGGGTCGTGGTGGCATCTTACATCGCTTGCTAGGTAAGCCAACACTTTACAATAATGAAAGAAGAAATACTAACATAATACTCCATAATATCATAAATAAGGGTAAAAGCTCCGTAGAGTGTAATAATACCAAACCAAACATTGCCTAATCAACTCCCAAATATTTGGTTCCACAGAGTATATGAGCTACTAAGACTACTAAATAAAAATGGCATGAAAGAAGTATAATACTGCATGATACAATTTAACAGTATTAAATAAAAGGGCGGTGATTCCAAAGCCTACAAACGGGGGTGCAACACTACCTCGAGTCTTTAGAAGTCCGACTAGACGCCCTTTTAAACACCGCTAGGGTGTAATGATCAGCCCGATCGTTTTGAGTATTTCATCCACTTTCACCTATTTAATGCTATACATATGTTTATTTATGGTTATTAGACTTTTCGGTTGTCGGCTTGGTTTCAGGAAAAGTTTGGATTCAATCGGGATACTTAGTCCTAAGGTTGGATTCCTAAGTTGTAAGAGTTGATCGGAGTTTAACTTTTGCGTGGATGACTACAAAATGGTGTTTTAATGATTCCAATAGTTTTGTATGGTGATTTTGTACATAAATGTATGTCCGGATTTGGATTTGGAGGTTCCAAGGTTTTTTTGGCTTGAATTGGTGAAAGTTGAAAAGTTGAACGTGTAGAAGGTTGATAGGTTTGATCGAGAATTGACTTTTTTGATATCGGGTTCGGATTGTGGTTTCAGGAGTTGGTATGGTCTGTTGTTTCATTTGGGACTTGCATGAAAAGTTTGAGGTCATTCTGAATTGCTTAGGCTTGTCCGACGTAAGTTTTGAATTCAGAAATTTGATTTAGTTCCTTAGGATTAAATTGAGGTGGATTCATGGTTTTGATGTTGTTTTGTGGGATTTGGAGCCTTGATCATGTCCATGTTATGTTTGAGATTGGTTGGTGTGATTGGACGGGGTCTCTGAAGCCACAAGTGTGATTCAAAACATTGTTCCTTGTTTTGAACCTCCTAATTTCTGGTGCAGGGGTTATTTTTCGCGATCGCGGTTGGAGGGTAGTGATCATGGAGTGGAGTGTTGGGCAGGAAGATATTTTACATTTTGCGTGGATGGCTGGAGATTTTATCTACACGATCGCGAATGGGTGACCGCATTTGCGTAAGCTAGTCTGGAGAAGGGATGGGTTCGTGTGAAGGAAATCATGTTTGTGAAAGGAATTTTTGGCTAGTGTGCTTTTTTTCTCCCCAATCGTGATGGATGTCCCGCTATCGCGATGCATATGCTTGGGCAGAATATTTAAGTACTCCATTGTAACATTTTGAGTTATAGAGATCGGATTTGGGCGGTCTTGGAGAGGGTTTTTAAGTTTTGGATTGGGGTATGTATTTCGACTTGGATTTGTTCATTATTCCATATTCCAACCTTGATTTTAGCATTTAATGGCGAATTAAAGTGAATAAATTGGGGATTTTAGTAAAAACTTGTCTAAAGCATAAATTGATGATTTGAGGGTTGAATTGATGTCGGATTTGGGTGAAAAACATATATTTGGACTCATATCTGAGTGGGTGGTCCAAATTCACGAGTTTGGTTGGGTTCCAGGGTGCGGGATTGGGGTAGAATTTTTGGGTTTGGTTAAATATCTTAGCTTTGTCATTTAGAATTATTTCCTATGGCTTTTATTGATGATACTAAGTTATTTTGGATAGGTTCGAGTCGTCCGAAGGTTGGTTCAGGCGGGAATGGCTTATTAGAGGATTAATTTGGCCTGCTTGAGGTAAGTATCTTACCTAAGCTTGGTTGAGGCACTAGTTTCCTAAGGTATTTATGATAGCCACGTGCTATGGGTGCCGCCCATGTGTTTGGTTGAGCCCATATGCGTGCACCAAGTTATTATTCATGTTTTGAGTAGTGCTTAGGATATGCTGTTCCTTGAGTTAATTTCTAGGCTTCATGCCGTGTTGTTTCTCCTATTTGTACCCCTTTTTGTGAGCTATTTGTGCCATGTCTGAGGTCATATAGAGGTTAATCTCATGATTGAACCTGATAATTTCTACTGTTGTGATGTATTAGCTTATTTGAGCTATGATATATAGCAAACTTTGCACATTCATACACTTTAGTATGCACTTATACCAGTCCAAGAGTATGAAATTTGATGTTCATTGATCATGTACATGTATTCCTGTTTATCTGCTTTATGTGTGATATGGTTTGGACTAGTAACACATGACCACACCATGCGGATTGTGTTATTGAGCATGTGACCACCTCGGGTAGATTTTTATATTGAGAATGTGACCACATCAGCGGATTGTGATATTGAGCACGCGAGTTGTTTGTGCAGCATACGAGTTGTCCCGACGGATTCGAGTTATTGTTACTATTGGCACATGAGTTGTCCATGCAGAAGGTGAGTTGTTCGTGAGGTTGATATATTATTAGCATGTGAGTTATCCATGCAGCATCCGAGTTATTCGCGCAACATGGGATATGGATTGATCCCCTTAAGTTCACCCTCTCATGTTCCTTCTTAATGGTGTACACATGGTTTAGTAAAATTGATTAGTGGTTTGATATGGTTATGGAATTTCTAAGGAAAAGCTGGCCAGTGTTTGATTTTGTTATTGCATTTCATCTTTACTTGCAATTTCCTTGGTTTTTACCTGGTTTAATTGCATATCTCTTTCATATGCTAGATTGTCGACTGAGTAGAGTAAGTTAAGAAATTATGTACACCAAGGTGGCTCTTTCTGAGATTCATGACTTACTTGTATGATTGTTCTGTACTTGTTGAATTCATGAACTGTATAGGTGATTAGAAAGTATCAGTTAGAATTCTTGCTTCTATTATCTTGTCGAGGTTTTTTATGATACTTACTGAGTACATGGGAACGGTTGTGCTCATACTACACTCTGTACTTAATTGTGCAGATCCATATGTTGGACCAAGTCACTAGTAGCTGAGGCTTATTGCTGAGTTGTCATCCGAGAGATGAGGTAGGGCTGCCTCTTGACCGCAGACTTGGCGTCTCTTTTCATTTTATATTGTTGTCTTTATTTCGGATATTATTGCTATTTAGCTTTTCAGACATGTATTTCCAATTCAGATCTGATGACTATATATTTGCCAGTTCTGGAGGATTTGTTATGTATCGACACTGTCGTTTATGTTAATTGACATTAGACTTGTACTATTTCTGTTAATTCAGTATTTATATTTCATTTTCGTTATGCTTGGCTTTCCTAGAAAGTGAGTTAGGTGTCATCACTTCCGGTTAGTGGTTTTGGTCATGAAAAGTTGGTATCAAAATCATAAGTTCATAGGTTCTATGCGTCATGAGCAAGTTTAGTAGAGCCTTGCGGATTGACACAGAGACGTCTGTACTTATCTTCGTGAGGCTACCAAATTGTTAGGAAAAAACTTCACTTTCTTCCATTCTTGTCATGCAAATTTATTAATTCTGAAGTGTTTGAAGCTTTACTCGTTTATTCTCTCATAGATGGTAAGAACACTTTCAGAAGGATCAGGTAGGCAGGCAGGCACTAGTACCACCAGTAAGGCCCGCGAGAGGCTAGGGTTGAGATAGCGGCGGAGATGGGGCTTAAACTATAGCTAGAGCAGCACCTGTTGAGCTACCAGTCACTCCGGTGGAGGAGAAGGTTCCGAATACTGATGAGTCGATGGGAGAAGCTTAGACACCGGTGGTACCTATTGTTATAACTGGTGTTTAGGAGGATTTGGCTCAGATCTTGAGTGTATGTACGATCTTGGCTCAATCTAGTATGGTACTAGTTGCACCTGCTACCTCACATGCTAGGGGAGGAGCCCACACTCTCGTTACCCATACACCGAAGCAGATATCTCTAAGTTATCAGACACTAGGGTGTTACCGGTTCAGGTAGTTGTTGTTGCTTGGGCTGAGGTTGGTATATCTATGTGCGATGAGGAGCAAAAGAGGTTGGAGTGATTTAAGAGGCTTGACCCTCCAGAGTTTAGTGGGTGAGATTTAGAGGATGCTCAAAAGTTTCTAGATCAATGTCATCAGATTCTTCACACAACGGGTATCGTGGACATCAGTGAAGTTTCCTTTACTACATTTCAGCTGACAGGGGCGGCCTACATATTGTGTCAAAGATATGAGTCAACAATCCAGCTGACAATACACCACTCACACATAAGTTCTCAGTTCTCTTCAGAGAGAAGTTTGTCCCACAAACTCACATGGAGGAGTTGCATAGGGAGTTTGAGAAGCTATGCTAGGGGGAGATGACTTTGACCTAGTACGAGATGAGGTTTCATACAACATGGTTGGTTCCCACTGAGATTGAGAAGATCAAGAGGTTTATTTATGGAATTCATTATGGGCTACGTTATAGTTTGGCCCAAGAGGCCGAGACGGATGCCAGGTTTGACCAGGTGGTTGAGATTGCTAGACGTTTGGAGCACGTTCACAGTATTGAGCGTGAGGAGCAGGAGGCCAAGAGGCCGTGTGGTTCAGGTGGATTCAAAAGTGCCTCATCTAGAGGCTAGTCACATTACATCACAGGTCGCCTTGTAGTCCCGCTCAGGCAGCTCGTCAAATTCCTCGTGGTTCATCAGTTAGCCATCCATACAATGCTCACCCACTTCATTCGTCATTAAATGCACTACTGGAACTTAGTTGTTACCGTGCTGCATCTGCTCAGGGTTCCATAGGCAGTTATTAGGATTATTAGGACCAGTTATTTCATCAGAGAATGGGTTGTTTTGAGTGTGGTGATGTGATCTTCTCAAGAGGGATTTCCCAGCAGAGTTTGCAGCCAATGATTTCATCAACACTAGCTATGCCACCTACACAACTAGCTAGGGGTATGGATCAGTCATTTTGAGGTCGCTCTAGAGAGGGAGGAAGGCTAGGTAATGGTTAGGCCCATTGCTATGCATTTCCCGTCGGGCCAGAGGCAGTTGCTTCCGACGTCGATCACATGTATTATTTTATTATGCCACAGGGAAGTCTCAATGTTATTTGACATTGTTCCACTTATTCATGTGTGTTATCATACTTTGCTAATTATTGGATATGCCTCGTGATTCTTTAGATATACCTATTCATTCATCTACACCTGTGGGTGATTCTATTGTGGTGGACCAAGTATATCGGTCTTGTATGGTGACCATTAGGGGTTATGAGACTAGAATTTATTTATTATTGGTCTGCATTATAGATTTTGATGTGATTTTAGGCATAGATTGTTTGTCACCACATCATGCTATTCTTGATTGTTATGTTAAAACCGTAACACTGGCTATGCCAGGGTTGCCAAGGTTGGAGTGGAGGGTCTCCCTTGATCATGTTCCCGGTAGAATGATTTCATACTTGAAGGCTCAACGGATGGTTGAGAAGGGTTTTTTGGCACATTCAGCCTTTGTGAGGGATGTTAGTGATGATACTCCTACTGTTGAGTCAGTTTTAGTAGTGAGGGACTTCCCATATATGTCTCATGCAGACTTGCCGAGCATACCACCCGATAAGGATATTGATTTTGGTATTGATTTGGTGTCGGGCACTCGGCCCATATATAATCAACCGTATCACATGGCACTGGTAGAGTTGATGGAGTTGAAGGAACAATTGCATGAGTTTCTTGATAAGGGTTTTGTCGGGCCTAGTGTGTCGCCTTGGGGTGCACCGGTACTATTTGTAAAGAAGAAAAATGATTCTATGAGGATGTGCATTGACTACAGGAAGTTGATCAAGGTTACTCTCAAGAACAAGTACCCACTACCGTGTATTAATGAATTGTTTGATCAACTTCAAGGTATTCTCGAAGATTGATTTGTGATCAAGGTATGATTAGTTGAAGATCCAGCTTCAAATATTCCAAAGACGGCTTTCAGTACCCGGTATGGTAACTATGAATTTCTGGTGATATCGTTTGGTCTCACCAATGCCCCAACAACTTTTATGCACTTGATTAACAATGTATTTCAGCCCTACCTTGATTTATTCGTCAAAGTTTTCATTCCTGATATATTTGTGTGTTCTCGCTGCTGGGAGGATCATGAACACCACTTGAGGATCGTGCTCCAGACTTTGATGGAGAGGAAGCTATATGCTAAATTCTCCAAGTGGGAGTCTTGCTTATATACCAGTTAGGGAGAGACCATTAGCATTAGATGTTTAGGCTTCACCAATAGATTTGTGAGATCGTATATCTCAGAGTCCATCGGAGTTCTTGCTTGTGTCGCATCACGGTCGTCCTTGTTTGAGTGCAGCAAGTCGTGTTAGTATGATGATCCCCACTTGTTTGTCCTAAGGGACAAGGTACACTACAGTGATGCTATGGAGGTTAAGATTGGAGATGATGGGGTATTGAATCTTCAGGGCTGGATCTATGTTCCAAATGTGGATGGGTTGCAAGAGTTGATTCTTGAGGAGGCCCATAGTTCGTGGAGTTCCATTAATCTTGGGGTTACAAAGATATAACATAATTTGGGGCAGCACTATTGTTGGCACTGGATGAATAAAGATATTGTTGAGTATGTTTCTCGGCGTTTGAACTGTCAGCAGGTGAAGTACGAGCATCACATACCCGGTGGTTTACTTCAAAGGCATTATATTCCGGAGTGAAAATGGGAGTGCATCACTATAGATTTTGTAGGTGGGCTTCCAAGAATTAGAGGAGATTTGACGCAATGTGGATCATTATGGAAAGATTGACCAAGTCTGAACACTTCATTCCAGTCATGACTACATATTATTCAGAGCAGCTGGTCCAAATTTATATTCGGGAGATTGTTTGACTTCATGGTGTGCCCGTGTCTATTATCTTGGATCAAGGTACACACGTTACATCATATTTTTGGAGAGCATTACAACATGAGTTGGGTACACAGTTCGAGATGAGTACAACATTTCATCCCCAGACGGACGAGCAGTTCGAGCGCACTATTCAGGTCTTGGAGGACATGTTACGCGCATGTGTCATTGATTTTGGGGGATCATAGGATCAGTTGCTACCTTTAGTAGAATTCTCCTACAACAATATCTAGCATTCGAGTATCCAGATGACTCATTATGAGGCCTTATATGGGAGGCGGTGTCATTACCCGGTTGGTTGGTATGAGCCTAGGGAGGCTAGATTGTTGGGCACTGATTTATTGTGTAATGCATTTAAGTAGGTGAAGTTGATTCAGGAGCGGTTAGGTATGGATCCATCTAGGCAAAAGATTTATGCTAACAGGAAGGCTCGTGATATTGCATATAGTGGTCGAGAAGGTTCTACTCAGAGTTTCGCCCATGAAGGGTGTGATGAGGTTCGGGAAGAAGGGTAAGTTGAACCCTAGGTTTATTGGCCCTTTTACGAGTTCTAGTTTTTCCTTCAAGATCGGGTTCTTATACAGTCTTTATGATGATTCACGAATTAGCATTGGATGTGTGTTGATGAAGGAGGGTAGGAGTGATCACTTATGCTTCACTTCAGTTGAAGCCCCATGAGAAGAATTACCTTGTACATGATTTGGAGTTAGCACCCATTGTTCATGTGCTCAAGATTTGGAGGTGTTACCTTTACGACTTGTCATGTGAGGTTTTCGTAGATCACATGAGTCTCCAACACTTATTCAAGAAAAAGTATATGAACTTGAGGCAACAGCGGTAGTTAGAGCTACTGAAAGACTATGATATCACATTCATTAACGTTAGAGAAAGGTCAATGTGGTGGTCGATGCTTTGAGTAGAAATGTTGAGAGCAGGGGAGTCTTGCTTATATACGAGTTGGGAAGAGACCGTCAACATTGGATGTTCAGGCTTTGGCCAATCAGTTCGTGGGGTTGGATATTTCAGCGCCCAAAAGAGTTCTTGCTTGTGTTGTATCATGGTCGTCCTTGTTTGAGCGCATCAATGTGTGTTAGTATGATGATACCCAATTATTTATCCTAAGGGACACGATACAACAGGGTGATTCTAAGGAGGTTACGATTGGAGATGATGGGATATTGAAGCTTCAGAGTTGGATCTATGTTCCGAATGTGGATGGGTTGCATGAGTTGATTCTTAAGGAGATCCATAGTTCATGGTATTGCATTTATTTGGGGGCTGCGAAGATATACCATGATTCAAGGAAGCACTATTGGTGGCGGAGGATGAAGAAATATATTATTGAGTGTGTTTCTCGGTGTTTGAACTGTCAGTAGGTGAAGTATGAGCATTAGAGACCCGATAGTTTGCTTCAAAGGCTTGATATTCCGGAGTGGAAGTGGGAGCATATCACTATGAAATTTTTAGTTGGGCTTCCATGGAATTTGAGGAGATTCGATGCAGTGTGGGTCATTATGGACAGATTAACAAATTATGTACATTTTATTCCAGTCATGACTACTCATCAGGTGGCTCGGATTTATATTCAGGAGATGGTTTTCCTTCAGTGCCCGTGTCTATTATTTTGGATCGAGGCACGTAGTTTACATCACATTTTTAAAGAAAACTCCAGTGTGAGTTGGGCACACAAGTTGGGCTGAGTACAACATTTCAACCCCAGACGGACGGGCAGTCCAAGTGTACTATTAATATCTTGAAGGACATGTTACATACCCGTGTCATTTATTTTGGGGCATCATGTGATCAATTTCTACCTTTAGCAGAGTTTTCCTACAACAACACATATTAGTCGAGTATCCAGATGGCTTATTATGAGGCCTTATATGGAAGGCGGTATTGTTCTTCTGTTTGTTGGTTTAATCCTGAGGAGGCTAGATTGTTGGGTACTGATTTAGTCCGTGATGCATTGGAGAAGGTGAAGTTGATTCAGGAGCGGCTTCATACGATGCAGTCCAGGTAGAAGATTTATGCTGATAGGAAAGCTCATGATGTTGCATATAGTGTTTGAGAATGTTGTACTTTGAGTTTCACCTATGAAGGGTGTGATGAGGTTCGGGAAGAAGGGTAAGTTGAGCCCTAGGTATATTGGCCCTTTCGTGGTACTCGAGAGAGTTGGAGAGGTGGCCTACAGACTTGCCTTGCCAACTAGTCTATCGAGAGTTCACCCAGTGTTTTATGTTTCCATGCTCCGGAAGCATTATGGTGATCTGTAACATATTTTGGATTTCAGCACGTTGCGGCTGGATAAGTATTTTACTTACGATGTGGAGCCGGCGGTCATTTTGGATAGGCAAGTTTGGAAGTTGAGGTCAAATAATATAGCTTGGTGAGGGTTCATTGGAGGGGTCAATCAGTCGAGGAAGCTACTTGGGAGACAGAGAAGGAGATGCGAAGAAGATATCCTGACTTTTTTGAGACTCCAAGTATAATTCTATACTCATTCGAGACAAATGTGTTTTTAAGAGGGGGATAATGTAATAGCCCGGACGGTTGTTTGAATATTTCAACCCCATTTCCCCTTTTCCATGCTTTACATATGTGTATTTATGGTTATTGGACTTTCCGAGGTGGTTTATTTGGTTACAGAGAAGTTCTGGATTCAATCGGGACATTTAGTCCCATTGGATGCCTAAGTTGTAAGAGTTGACTGGAGTTTAGCTTTTGTGTGGGCGACTTCGGAATGGTATTTTGATAATTCCAATAGGTGTGTATGGTGATTTTGGACCTAGGCATATTTCCATATTTAGACTTGGAGGTTCCTAGGTTATTTTGGCTTGAATTGGCAAAGGTTGGAATTTGGAAGGTTGATAGGATTGACCGAGAGTTTACTTTGTTGATGTCAGGTTCTGATTATGGTTCCAGGAGTTGGTATAGGTCTGTTGTGTCATTTGGGACTTGCATGTAAATTTTGAGGTCATTTCAAGTTTTTTAGGCTTGTTTGGCGTAAGTTTTGAATTAAAAAATTTGATTTATTTCTTTAGACTTGAATTGAGGTGCGATTCAAGGTTTTTATGCTGTTTTGTGGGATTTGGAGTCGCGAGTATGTCTGTGTTATGTTTAGGGATTGGTAGGTGTGATTAGACGTGATCACGAGGGCCTCTGGTATGTTTCAGATGGGTTTTAGACCATTGCTCCTTGTTTTGAGCCTGCTGATTTCTAGTGCAGAGGTTGTTCTTCGCGATCGTGGTTAGAGGGTCGCGATGGCGCTGTGGAGTTTTGGGCCAACAGACTTTTTATGCTTCGCAGACGCGTGAGAGGCATCACGTTCCCGGAGCTCTTGGAGGTGTTGATACGCGTTCACGCTCAGATGTCATGATCTCGAAGGTGTGTGGATGGCTGGAGATTTTTTCTACGCGATCATGAATGGGTGGCCACATTCCCGTAAGCTAGTATAGAGAGGGATCGCGTTTGCATGAAGGACATCGCATTCACGAAAGGCATTTCTGGCCAGTGAGTTTTTGTTCTCCGCGATCTCGGTGCATATGCTTGGGCAGAATATTTAAGTAATCTATTTCAAGGGTTTGGTTATTTTATCACATTTTCAGTTATACAACAAGAATTTGGGCGATCTTAGAGGGTATTTTTACGTTTTCGATTGGGGGTAAGTATTTTTGACTCGGATTTGCTTATTATTTATGATTCCAACCTTAATTTTAGTATTTAATTGGTGATTAAAGTGAAGAAATTGAGAATTTTAGTAAAAACATTTCCAAAGCATAAATAGATGATTTAAGGGTTGATTTGAGGTCGATTTTGGATGAAACACATAATTTGGACACGTATTAGAGTGGGTGTTCGAAATTTGTGAGTTTTGTCAGGTTTTGAGTCGCAGGCCCCTGGTTGACTTTTTGATTTTGGTTAAATTTTTTTAGCTTTATCATTTGAAATCATTTCATATGGCTTTTATTGATGATATTAAGCTATTTTGGCTAGATTCAAGTAGTCCGAAGGTTGATTCACGCGGAAAGGGAATAATAGAGAATTGAATGTGTAACTTGAGGTATGTATGTTACTTAAGCTTGGTTGAGGCACTAGTTTCTTGAGTTATTTGTGATAGCTACGTGCTATGGGTGGCGCACATGTGTTGGATTGATCCCATGTGTGTGCACCGGATTATTATTCATGCTTAAGGTAGTGCTTAGACAATGATATGCCTTGAGTTAGATGGTAGGCTCCACCATGATGTTTCTCCTATTTGTACCCCATTTGGCGAGCTATTTATACCATGGATGAGGTAACATAGAGGTGAATCTCCTGATTTAACCTGATAATTGCTACTTTTGTGATGTACTGCCTGATTTGGGCTATGATAGCACACTTTTCACATGCATGTGTTAATACCCAATTTTTCTTTCATATTTTAAACATATATACATAAACTTTAAAAATAGTATATTTGCATCACCTATATAAGCATTTTTCATAATTTTTGAAGGCTTTAAATTAATTTCTTTATGCATTTTATTATATAAATATCCAATAATTAACCTCCAAATTATTTTTTTGATGATTAATCATCTAAACTTATCATTTACACCAATATGAGGTTTAAATATTTTCAGTGCATTTCTTATAATTACATTTGCATTTTAAGGCTAAATTGCATGTTTTGCAATAATAGCCCATATGCACATATAATTACATTATTATGTAGAAAATAAATTTTTATTTTTATAATGTTAAGTAATTATTTTCAATTTTTTTTAGTGCACACATGATATTTTTGTTATTTATTAATTACTTTCATAAATTATTTATTTATTAAATATTGGATATTTAAATCTCGTAAAAAACTTACCTATTTTTGGACCTAAACTACCCAGTCCCTTAGACCAATAAACCTCAGGCCCAAACCAAATAACCCCAGCACAACTGACTAAACTAACCAGACCCAAGAGCCCAGCTAATCATGGTCGTTGATCTCTGAGATCAACAATCCACGTTTAATTCCCCCTTTTAAATCACCTAACCCCAAACCCTAGTCCCATTCCCCTAAACCCGCCGCCTCTCTACTCTCTCCCCTCTAAAGAACTCTAACCCGCTGCCTCTCGAAAATCCCTCTCCTAATCCCTCTTCTAATGGGATTTTCTTCCCATTCACTTACCTTATCCGTATATATCCACTACTGGGTGATTCTCTGTGGTATCACCTAGTACTTGCCTAAACATGGAAAGTACTCTTATCTTGATTCTGTCCGATTGACTCCCATCCCTTGAATCTGGACGATATTCAGTCCACACATGTTTATTCTACACAGTGTGAGTCCGATTTTGCTTATATTTTTGTTGATTCGTACTCAACCCTAAACTAGGGTTTACATATTTTCTTTGAATCGAACCAAAATTGGTTCAAGCCTTTGATTTTAAGTATTATCTCGTCTATATTCGTCCTATTATGTGTAAATTTGATTTTATCTTCTCTGCCGATTTTTCACTTGCCCTAAAAGTTAGGGTTTTCAGATTTTGTTTTCTTAATTAATTCGATTCACTGATTTTTGTGCTATTTGTGTCTCCATTAATCTTTCGTGTGAATATTCTGTTAACACTTTGTTTTTTCGAAAATTAGGGTTTACTAATTTTTTCTTAATCTGATTCGATTGTGCATGATAGTTATTCCTTAATTGTGTTTGATTTATACATTTTCTTATTTACTCGCTCAATATTTGTCACTATATAAACCCCTCACCATTCCCCTTTGACAGGGACCAAAATCATTGAGAAAAAATTACTAAAAAATTGAAGTTGTGTGCTCTTTGATCTCTAATACTCTTACTCCATACTCTGGTTCCTGGCCGACTGAAAGTCAAGGTCAGAAATTTTAGGTTCTTGCTTTGCATCAATATTCATAACACTGTGGACTTCCTTTCTTTCTTGTTTTTCGCTTAGCTGGTGAGTTACCAAACCTTTGTCATTTCATTCCTATCAACATGTCATTAGCATGTGTTTTCACTTCTGAAGACTGTTGTTCAATGTGTTTTTGGGTTGTTCTCGTATGCAATTTTGACTGTCTTACTTCAATTTTAGGCCTTTCTAATCTAAATGCCATTACGTTTGTAGTTTGAGACATGTTTAAACATGCTTTGAGTTGATTAATTTCTTTTTAAGTCTGCCTAGCCTATGTGTTATTGATAGCCATCTCTTGTGTTTAAATTGTCTACTTGAACATGCTCTCATATCCCCTTTCTATGGGTTAGTTGACTAAGTATGAGTATATTCATTAAGGATATAACACAAGTCTGTTTCTAAATTTGCTGTGATGACATGTAGCATGTTCTGATCCTGTTTTCATCATGTCTTGACTTCCCTACTGATTGCCCTAATCCTGTTAAGTTCTGTTACCAATTGATATGATTCCTTCTTGTGACACTAGCATTCTACACTTAGCATAATCTGAACTTTTTTTACTATAAGTCTGTGCACATCAATTTTGCAAACCTGTCTTGTCAATATATGCATTATGTGTTGAATTTGTTCCTTTGAAACTTTGCTGAAGTCTGTTCTTAAACCCAAGCATGTTCTATTATCTGCTTTATGTGCTCAATTTTAATCTGTTTGTATCCCTCGGTGCTGTCCCTTAACCTCAGTCTATTCCTTTACTGCTTGGTCTCTTTGATTTCTTCTTCTTAGCTGACTGAAAGCCAAGGCTACTTAGGTTCTATCCTTTGACCTCTCTAGTGTGAGCACTGCTCAGGGTCCAATTGAGACCCTTGTGAACTCTGACACACCAGTACTTGGTCCCTAGTTATTCTCTGAATCTCTCCTATTAAACTCCCTAGTGTGAGCACTGCCCTGGGTTCCTGAAGCCCTTTGGAACTCTAACACACTAGGGTCTTGGTTGTGTGTGCTCAACTCTATTTTCTACCTACTGGGTGAATCAATTGGTTTCTGGCTGCCTTATGTCAATAAAGATCTAATTTCTGGGCTGTTGATTGAAGGCCTGGCCTGGTTGGGTATATCTTTGGGGCATGATGTAGGTTCCCTATAATTATTTTATAACTGAAAGTAACTGGAAGTCAAAGATAATATGAAGATATGCTAACCTGCTGATACTGACTCAACTCTCTCAATATAGTAAGTAAAATAGCTTACCGGCCCTATAAGGCTCGGTATATATATATAAAATAGCTCTGTCGTGGTAGGCTCACTCATAGGTACTCGGCCATACTAGGCTCTGTATCTCGGCCAACTGGGCTCACTATAGGCGCTCGACCACAGTAGGCTCGATATATAACTTACCATCTGATCAGAGATTGCCCAATAGGGGCCTCCCCATCGATTATAGCTCGATGGTTATGAAAATAATTTAATACTGTATATATAGATGATTTTTTCTTTATGCCTCGTTATCAAACTCGTGTAATTACGAGATCATGCCAAAATGAAAGAAAGGCTTAGCCTTACCATATCTGGAAAAGTTAACCTCTGACGCTAAACAAATACATGTGTAGAAAGCCGAAGACAACTATACCTGGTGTTCAAAGGACACATTTTTCTTAAAGAATATGGAAGAATAAGAAGTAAGGTTCACCATGACCATAAAAATTGTCTCCTCCAAATGTCCTCAATGTGTATCAAGTTTCAAGATGGCCAATACTATTTTTCTCTCTTCCTCTTTTCCAATATCAAGTAAAACTATCGAGTAAGATCTCTAAACAACATATTCAAACCGAGGGGATTATGAGAAAGAGGAAATAGTTAAATCCCTAGGTATTTGTTTTTGAAGTACACCAAGTATAATGTCCTAAAAGTATCACGACAGATCAATAATCACGTTTGGTCTATGAAATTTTATGAGCTACAATAGGTTAACCAGTGAGGTGAAACACCATACATAGTGGTGGAAAAATGGGTTGGAACCAAAGGGTCTTAGGACATGAAACCATGAAAGAGGTGATATACAATCTTGAATACTCTGATAAAGAATGAAAAGGATTACACAAACATTGAGAGTCATCACTTGAAGAAAGGGTGACTGCCACGTAGGGGTGGGGTAGGGATTTTAGTCTTATCCTATAGTTAATTAATTAATTAGGTAATGTTCCGCTACCCGATAATTAATCAATTACCCGCATATAAAGAATTATTTCAAATTACTTACAATTCTACATATTTTTAACACACTTTATACATCTTACTATTACGGTCATGTGGTACCCTGTAAAATAAATTCACACACTATTATTTCATTAAGACATCCATTTAAAATCCTATTGTGGATATAAACTTATTTTTTTTATCTATCATCATAGTGTATGATATCTACTCAAATAGGTTAGCCACCACATTTCATCTAAATAATACTACTTATAAAGTGATACGCACAAGTATTATTTGTTCAAAAGAATGACAAGTTCTTCTAACTATTAGCGATAACAACTACAAACCCAAAATTTCCTGCAGTTTAGTTGAACATTAAACATACTTTGCTATAAAAAGTCCTTGCCCTTCTATTCATAGTTTAGAAATTAAATAACTTAATACTTGATACCAAGCGCAGTACAAAAAAAATTATTATTCCACTCTTGTGATATCAATACAGGAAATGGGAGCATTGTATGCTAATTCTTAAAATGGTAAAAAGATAATCTTCTTTTCTTGTGAGAAAATAATTTATATCTTTACAATAAATAAAATCTCATAAAATTTCTTATATTACGTGTATAATTGAAAGTAGTAATATTAATAAATATATAAAATCAAACGTTTCAAACTTTTTATGAAAATGTTCCACTCAAAATATCATATCAAATGTATATAACTGTATCAATATTATTAAATTTACAGGGTCTTACAATAACAATGTATTAAACCTTCTATGGTTCCTAATAGACATAATCCCTTTTGTACTCTTGTGGATTTACTACGACGCATCCTAATACTAAGGTGAGAGATGTAACATCCTTCCCCCCTTTAGAACATTCGTCCTCGAATGTTAACTCTTAGAGATTTATAAAAGTTTCACTAGGGTCTCGTTTGTAAGTTAGACTAAAACCCAAACTATATCTGAAGTCTCGACTATTCACAACCTTTTGTTGCTGAGTATCTCGTATCTTGTTCACCTTTATCTCACTTATCTTTCAATCTCGCATCGTATCTTCTATTTCTTTCATAACTTCCCTTCCATAAGTAGAAATTACATCTACGCCTTAAAGCTCTATTGTGATAGCACCTATGGTGCATAAAACATTCGGTGGTAACTTTATACTGACTTCTTACGACTTAGCTCTATGGCACGATCTGGAAACAAAAGAAGGGTAACGTTTCTTAAATGCCCTATAGCCTCTCAATTATAAATGTGGTGCGCAACACATCCATAAGTGAGACTCCACTAGGCACAACTTTGTAGACTTTCTAGGATACAACCCGCTCTGATACCACTTTGTGACGCCCTAAATCTGGGGAGGCGTGGCTGGCACTCGGTGCCTAACTGGACCGAGCGAACCACTCTGTAACTCATGATGGATCGACCAAAACTAGAACATATATAAGTCGAGTTAGCTAAACACATTCCTTTTGTAACTATTATGGGCCCACATGGCCACGACTCATAATGTACAACTGTAAGTGGGAAAACACTATATCAATGAATCATTTTTCTTAAAATAAGAATACATATGGGCCTTCAAGGCCTCTGACATACTGTACAAAATGAACCTCTGTCTATAAAGCCTCTAAGATTATGTAACATCAAACAGGACAGGACACCGGCTTATCCATACGTCTATAGCAAAACTCTGACACAATGACTAATAGGCTCGGCTGCACTCCGAATGAGGTGGAGTCTTACCGATCCTTCACTAAATGCAAACCTCGTCTACTATGAGGTCTCGTCAATCTAATTATCTATACCTGTAGGCATGAATGCGGCGTCCCGACAAAAGGACGTGTGACGTATACTGTACTGAGTATGTAAGGCAATATACTGAAAGCTGAAACTGAATTGATAATATACTAACTGAAAGTAACTGGAAGTCAAAGATAATCTGAAGATATGCTAACCTGTCGATATTGACTCAAATCTCTCAATATAGTAAGTAAAATAGTTGTCTGGCCCTATAAAGCTCGGTATATATATATATATATATATATATATATATATATATATATATATATATATATATATATATATATATATATATATATATAATAGCTCTGCCGTAGTAGGCTCGCTCATAGGCGCTCGGCCATACTAGGATCTGTATCTTGACCAACTGGGCTCGCTCATAGGCACTCGGCCACAGTAGGCTCGGTATATAACTTACCATCTGATATGAGGTTGCCCAGTAGGGGCCTGCCCATCGATTATAGCTCGATAATGAAAATAATTAAATAATTTATATATAGACTCTCTGCTCTCTTGATTGGAAAAAAGGAAATACTCAATTGAATATGAAGTCCCGATAAGGAGAATATTGTAACTTACAAAACAAGGAAAATATACATAATTTCCGGAATATGAATTTTTCTTTATGCCTCGTTATCAAACTCGTATAATTACGAGATCATGCCAAAATGAAAGAAGGACTTAGCCTTAACATACCTGGAAAAGTTAACCTCTGACGCTAAACAAATACATGTGTAGAAAGCCGAAGACAACTATCCCTAGTGTTCAAAGGACACATTTTTCCTTAAGAATATGGAAGAATAAGAAGTATGGTTCACCATGACCATCAAAATTGTCTCCTCCAAATGTCCTCAAGGTGTATCAAGTTTCAAGAGTGCCAATACTATTTTTCTCTTTTCCTCTTTGCCAATACCAAGTAAAAATATCGAGTAGGATCTATAAAAAACATATGCAAACCGAGGGGATTATGAGAAAGAGGAAATAATTAAAGCCGTATATATTTGTTTTTGAAGTACATCAAGTATAATGTCCTAAAAGTATCACGACAGATCAATAATCACGTTTGGTCTATGAAATTTTATGAGCTACAATATGTTATCTAGTGAGGTGAAACACCATACATAGTGGTGGAAAAATGGGTCGGAACCAAAGGGGATTATGGCATGAAACCATGAAAGAGGTGATATACAATCTTGACTACTCTGATAAAGAATGAAAAGGATTACAAAAACATTAAGAGTCATCACTTAAAGAAATGGTGGCTGCCACGTAGGGGTGGGTTAGGGATTTTAGTCTTATCCTATAGTTAATTAATTAATTAGGTAATGTCCCTCTACCCGGTAATTAATTATTTATCCTCATACAAAGAATTATTTCAAATTACTTACAATTCTACTTATTTTTAACATACTTTATACATCTTACTATTACGGTCATGTGGTACCCTGTAAAATAAATTCACACACTATTATTTCATTAAAACATCCATTTAAAATCCTATTATGGATATAAACTTGTCTTTTTATCTATCATCATAGTGTATGATATTGTCACGACCCCAAATCCTAAACCGGCTGTGATAGCGCCTATCGTGGAACTAGGCTAGCTAACACTCACATATATACAATTTCTTTAAAATTCCCAACTCATTTTCAACATTTCATAAACGTAAATAAATTACTGAAGCTATTAAGCGAAACAAATAGTTAATTAGTCTAAAAGTACTCCCAAGACCCGGAGTCAACATGTCATGAGCATCTAAGGAATATACCAAAAAGTCTACTAGTGTAATACAAAATCTCGGGACGAATAACTAGGTACAACATAAGAAGGGAAAACAGAGATCCTACGGATGCTGAATAACTACCTTTATGTCCCGAACTCCGGCTCCACACGGAATATATGGCTAACGCTCGGTATCAGCACCTGTATCTGCACACAGGGGTGCAGGGAGTAATGTGAGTACGCCAACACAATAGTAATGAAAATAAATCAAGTCTAAGTAGTAAGAAACACATAAAATCAAATCATCAGTCCATAATATATGCACATCCATTCTTTCCAACAGTGTATATATATATATATATATATATATATATATATATATATATATGAAATCAACATGCCTTAAAAGCCAACTTCAGAAAAATCCTTTGAAAAATGTGTTTTCCAACAATTTCAGAAATAAAAATACCTGAAGAATTTAGTGTAAAATGAAATAAGTCATAAATAGCCCCTCGAGAAAAAACATGAATCATAAATCGCCCCTCGGGTAGAACATCACTCATCATACCTCACAGCCACTCAGTATCAGCCCTCGGGCAACCTCACTGTCACTCATGCCTCCCAGTCACTAGGCACTCGCACTCAGTAGGTACTTGCACTCGCTAGGGGTGTGTACAGACTCCGGAGGGGCTCCTCCAGCCCAAGCGCTAATATCAAACCACCTCGTGGCATATCATATCCTCACAATCAGGCCCTCGGCCTCACTCAGTCAGCAACTCTCAAAAGCCCCTCGGGCGTATACGTAAAACGGGGTACTCGACCCAAAACATCATTTTATATCTCAAAATTGTGTAAGTAAATCTGAGTTTCGAAATTAGTTAAACATGACTGAGTGTAAATCATAAGTCAACACAGTAAGGAATTAGCAGTAAACAGAAAAGTCCCCAAGGGGTCTAAACAAGTCGGCACGAGGCCCCAAACATGGCTTATAGCCCAAATATAACAATAGTTTTAAAATACAATTTAACATATGGTTTAGAGTAAAATACGCAAATTAATAGTTGCCGCGGAGAGGACCAAGTCCAATTCAAAAATCAGTGCACGCCACATACTCGTCATCCGACGTGCGCCATTCTAAAAACAGTGAGAAATACGAAGTCCGGGGTTTCATATCCTCAGGACAAGATTTATAGCCATTACTTACCTCCACCAGGCCACAATACTAATCCGGGATGCTCTTGCCGGAAAATTGGCTCCCGATTGCTCCGAATATAACCAAACCAGATTACATCATCAATATATGCTAAAGGAACAAAACCCAATCGAAAACAATCAATTTAGACACAATTCTCGAAATTTGGCAAAACCCGAGCCCCGGGCCCACGTCACAAAATTCGATAAAATTTACATCACTAGAATCCTCATCCTCCCACGATTCTATTCATATAAAGAACACCAAAATCGGACCACAATTGCCCACTCAAATCATCAAATGAAATTTCCAATTCTCATGCACCTAATCTCCCCAATTTTGGGTTTAAATTAAATAAATTTCCGATTTAATTACTTAGAAAATGACATAGAATCGAGTTATGAAGTCAAAAATCTTACCTCCAAGATTCCCTTAGATTTCCTCTTCAAGTCCACTCAAAGAGCTCCAAACCTGTTCAATAATGGAGGAAAAATGGACTCAATTCGCAAAGATGGCCTTTTAAAACATTCTGCCCAGCACTAATATTTCCTTCTGTGCGATCGCGTCTCCAGCCACGCGATCGCGATGCATAGTCTATACCACTCTACGCGTTCTCATACAAACACACGCATTCGCATAACTCAAATATCCATCCCACACACGCGCCTCAGAACACTTATGCGATCGCACAAAGGGCCACGCGACCGCACTTCTTCAGCTGCCCAACCTATGCGATCGCAAAACATTTTACGCGATCGCATAGAACAAAACTTCCTGCCTCAAAATTTACTCTACGCGATCGCGGATGAACTCACGTGATCGCAATGAAGAAACCACTGCTGCTAAAACACCAGAAAAACAGCAGACTCCTTAAGCCCAAAAATGCCCGTTTGAGCATCTGAAACACACCCGAGGCTCCCGGGACCTCAACCAATCCTACCAACACACCCCATAACATCATTCAAACTTAGTCGAGTCTTCGAAACACCAATAACAATGCAAAAACACCAAAATTACATCAAATTCAAACCTATGAACTTTGAAATTTCTAAATTTTGCCAATGATGCCGAAACCAAGCAACACACATCTGATTGACCTGAAAATTTGCACACATATCCACAATGACATTACAAACCTGCTCCAACTTTTGGAATTCCATTCCGACCCCGATAGCCTATTATCCCTTGCTGACCGGAAATCGCCAAAAACTAACTTTCACCAATTCAAGCCTAATTCTACACTGTACATCAAAACTTCATTTCGAACGCACTCCTAAGTCCCAAATCATCTAACGAATCTATCTGAGCCATAAAATTCACATTCCGAGGTCGTTTACCAATAAGTGAACTCCCACCTGACTTTTTCAACTATTAAGCTAATCTAAGAGACTAAGTGTCTCAGTTCTCACCACGACCACTCCAACCCGAACCAACCGACAACACAACATAAATAGGCTAAGCAACATACGATAAAGCAGAAACGAGGGAAACGAGGCTAATCTCACGGAATAACTGGCCGGGTCATTACAGATATCTACTCAAATAGGTTAGCTGACACATTTCATATAAATATTACTACTTATAAAGTGCTACACACAAGTATTATTTGTTCAAAAGAATGACACGTTCTTCTAACTATTAGTGGTAACAACTGCAAACCAAAAATTTCCTGCAGTTTGGTTGAACATTAAGCATACTTTGCTATAAAAAGTCCTTGCCCTTCTATTCTTAGTTTAGAAATTAAATAAGTGAATACTTAATACCAAGAATAGTACAAAAAAAATTAATTATTCCACTCTTGTGATATCAATACAAGAAATGGGAGCATTGTATGATAATTCTTAAAATGGTAAAAAGATAATTTTCTTTTCTTGTGAGAAAATAATTTCTATCTTTACAATAAAGAAAATCTCATAAACTTTCTTATATTATGTGTATAATTGAAATTAGTAATATTAATAAATAAATATATAAAATCATACTTTTCAAACTTTTTATAAAAATGTTCCACTCAAAATACCATATCAAATGCATATAACTATTAAATTTACAGGGTCTTACAATAAAAATGTCTTAAACCTTCTATGGTTCCTAATAGACATAATCCCTTTCGTACTCTTGTGGATTTACTACGACACATCCTAATGCTAAGGTACGGGATGTAAACGTATTCCAATGATTACCATTGTTAGTTACTGCATGAATCACCTAGACATCATGCCTCTAGGTTTAATCTCTTATACTTATGATCAGTAGGCAACTGCGTAGGCTTTTAGAAATCGTATTAAGAAAATGGATTTTACATATGAAACTACATGCTTATTAAAATCCAGAATCACATAGAGATCATGCCTATAGGATTCTACAACCTTAACTTGTTTAAAATCTGCAACAGTCAAATGCCTAACTTGTGTGCGTGCATTTATTCTCTAAGTGCGGAGGCTTACTTGAGACCTTATTTTCCTATACATAAAAGTTCAACTTGTTTTTTATGTAGCCTAGTTTTCTCATTTTTGATCAACCTAAGTTAAGTCTAGAACCACCCCAATATAGAGGTCCAAATGCCTCCTGGACAATAGGTGTGGGACGGGTAGTGCACGCATAGGGTACGATCTAAAATCAACTAGTGCGCTTTAGGTAAACAACTTAAAGATAGTAATTGGGTAGTACGAGATGATAGTCTATGTCCTCTAAATAATACGAGTAACACCCCAACTCAAGGGAGTTACGAAGTATTATTTATGTTGCACGGGGTTATCCTTTAGGCTAAAAAACTTAGGACCCCCCATCTTTGCTTTTAAAATAAATTATTTGTTTATTTTCCCAATTTTTATTTTGTGTAGACTAATTCATATAATTTGCATTCCATCGGGACCCACCGTTGTGGACATCGAGGAGTGCCTAACACCTTCTCCTCGAGGTAATTTGATCCCTTACCCGATCTTTGGTGACGTAAACTGGTTAAACATGAGTTATTTGCAAATAGGTGCCCTAACACACCCCAAACCCGTTAGGTGATGACTCTCTTTTAACACCCTTCTTTAAAAGAGTTGTCACGTGTCGTAACTCGATTTCGCAAGAAAAAAGAGCGCGACAACATGGCGACTCTTCTGGGGATATTTTTAGGCTTTTATCATAATGAACTTGGTCTATATGAATGGGTCTTCTCTAGTAAGCGTGTCTTTATTATTTTTCTATTACATGAATATCCCGTTCTCGATTCCCCTCTTGTTGCTACATGCACACCCTTTTCCCTATGTTCCCTTTATGTGAATTCGTATTAATATGCAAATCTTCGCTTAATCTGGTTACAATGTGCGTTTTCCTTATTTTCTAGTAATGTTCACTTTCTCTGAATCATTTTTAAATTTTCTATATCATGTCTCTCACCGTCCCTACCCTTTTACTTATTACAATTCTTTCACATTGCGTGAATTGACTTCTTCCTTATTTTTCTTTCCCTTTATGTCTTTATGTTTCATTTAATACTGCATTTACTGTCTTCATCATGCAAAATACTTAACAACGTGTTATTTTATCTTTACATAAAGCATGCTCCACATCATATTCCACTCATACGTGATTGATACTATAGTGGTGCTTGATGAGCGTCTGCGCTCTTCCTAACTCACCCTTTTAAATTTGGAAAGGCTTATTTGTGGTAAACCTAGTGATCAACGGTGCAATAAATGGTTCTGTGCCTTTCCCTCTCAAGTTGTCCACTTGAGTGTATCGGTCTAGACTCTTCTAGAAACCCCACTCTAATATTAACTGTACATGCATCATGCCTAAACCTAGTATGGGTTAGAACGATGTCCGCGTAATAACTCTCTAAGGCAAGCCTTCTCCAAAGCCTTCCAGGATTTCCATAATCCCAATGGGTACAATCATGATATGTGCATTATTTGGAGAAAACGTGCCGATATGCTAATCATTAATGTGTAAATATTCGAATCTGGAGGGGGAAATGGCTAACTTTATTTGTTTTGTAGAAACGAGGCACGAAGTCCCCAGGTATGGCATGGTTCGAAGTATCCTACCTTTGTTGCTAGATTGGTGGGAAAATATCTCGCCAAGCGACAAAAACCACGTGAAAAGATTTCTAGGGATTTACCTTCTTTATTAGATATTCAAGCAAATAATGTACTGATTGAGGCTGCTACTATGTTCTAGGATGAGAAGAGGGCCGTTTTTCGTTTCGGTGACATAGAAATGACTCCCCTTCTAGAGGAAATAGGAGGCTTTGTTGGGCTTCCCTGGGATAGCCCTGGTCTGTTGGTACTAGAAAATCATACTTCTCGAGGCTTTCTGAAAATGTTGATTTTTCAGAAGGAATGATGAGTTAGTATTCCTGAAGAAGTCTTACATACCATTCGACTTCCTTTACGAGCTTTATGGGCACATCAAGTCCTACTGCCTTTATCATGATGAGTTTGCCATCACTTCTCTAGGTCGGACTCACCGTCGGGTTTTTGTGTTCATTGTCTATTTTCTAGGGATGCTGGTATTCCCAATACAAGGAGAAAAGATCCACACTCGCTTAGATATGGTCACTAAGACCGTAATGGAAGGAATTGAGGGATAAACTTACACTATTGTCCTAATGATCTTGGCTTAGATGTACGGAGACTTGGACCATTGCAATAAAGGATATAGACATTTTGAGGGTTGCAATCTATTGCTGCAAATATGGCTGTGGGAACACCTTCAAAGAGGACAATACCATCAAGAATTTCCGCGGCAACCATGGAATGACCATATAGCTTTTCACCATCCGAAGAGAATGACTTTTATCCTGGACAGGTTTGCACAACCGGGAAACGCTGGGTTGGGTACACTTCTTTAGCAATTTGACTGACGACAAGGTCCATTGGATGTTCGAGTGGTTCCCTAGTAGTGAATTCATCATCAGGTCAAGAGATGTTTCTCATATAGTGTTAATTGGATTAAGATGTATCTATCCTTATGCTCCTATCAGAGTAGTGAGTCAAGGTGGTAGGAAACATGTCAAACCACGAGTCTTCAAGATGGTTCATTACAAAGCAGACTTCTAGGGGCACAACACATATGGCATCAAAATATTGTTGTAGAAAAGGATACTATCGAGCCAGATCGGTATCATGCCGGCCATGTGTATTTCTACCCATCATGGTTTGTCGATGACATAGCAGGAGAGGTCAAGCCAGGGATTGATTTGAGAAATAGAGTCATAGACGACGCTGCTGAGGCGCAAGTCAATTACATGAGGTTGCGTAAAAGGGTTTTCGAATATGAGGCCAGACATTTGGAACATCACAAAGTGGACATTGAAGCAATCAATGAATGGAGAGGAATCTCTACCAAATCAACAGAGAGGTTGGAGTATTTAGAGAAGGGTTTAATGGAGCTTGAGGGGAAGATGAGGAAAAGGGTTGTGGATTGTCAGAATGCAGAGGGAAATGAAGGAGGATATCTAGCAAGGGCATATTTGCTGTTGGACATGCGCGACCTGGGGAATCTGATTGATAGGGTTAAGAAGGCCAATCTTGGAGAAGGTCTCTCTGGGACCGAGTAGATTAGGATGGATATTTACTTTTTCTAGATTCTTTTTAGAACTCGATTGTAATAAGGTAGATGCCACTAATTATTGTCGTTTTAGTAGAGATTTGGTTTATTTATCATATTAATGAAATGATGCAACTATCGGCATTGAGTTTTCTCCAATCTATATGTCGCTAGGCCTACCTCGGGCACAATGAGGTCCCCAAATTAGGACGTGAATTTATAATTCTGCAATACGTGTTTAAATACTACAAATACCGTTTCAATACCCCTTACTGACTTGTTTACCTTTTTGCTTTCCTTTGTTTTGATTATTCCCATCACCTAAGGTTAGTTCGTGCATACTGGCATCATCGGCGTAACATACCAGATCTAGAGGTCCTCCACCAGCTCCTCCTCCAAATGATCCTAAGAACAAAGGAAAGACTAAGATGGACGATATGAGTGATATCAGGAAAGATAATGCAACACATGTAGAGAATGTTGAGACTTTGGACGGTGGGAGTACTCCGGCACAGAATGAACTGGTTTTGCGGTTAGAGCAAAAGATACTGGAGTTACAAGGTGAACTTGACCAGGTCCATAACTTGGCAAACCTTTCCCTCACCTTAAATGTCCCAAACATCAACCAACAAAATGCCCAAAACCCAACACCCCCTCAAAACACACAAAACCAGCACCCGCAAAATCCTCCCGCACCTCACCAATACTCCACGCCTCCCCAAAATCCTAATCCTCCACCAGCACAAACTCATCCACAACACCAACATCATCCAACCCAGTACCCACAGGCTACCACCTACCACACTCCTCAAAACACACCACAACCTACCTCTGATCCGAACTCAACCAATGATCACCAATACAGCCAAATCCCTGGAATCTACCAAAGTAACACTATATACGTAGAAACCTTACATCACACCAAACCCCATACACAGCAGAATATGCCCAGAACGACCTGCTCATCAAGAATATGTCTGAGGTACATAAGAAGCTTACAAGTCGAGTCCAAGGTGTCGAAGGGGGTAAAGGCATTGAAGGTTTGAACTATGAAGATTTTTGTATTCAGCCGAACAAATAACTGCCAGAGGCTACAAACTTCCCAAGTTTGAAATGTTCGACGAAATAAGTGATCCATAGGTGCATCTGAGGATGTATTGCGACAAGATCGTAGGGGTTAGTAAAGATGAAAGAATTCGCATGAAGTTATTCATGAGGAGCCTCACTAGAGACACCCTATCTTGGTATATCTACCAAAATCCAAAGAAGTGGATTAACTGGGTAAGCATGACGTCAGATTTCATGGATCAATTCAGATTCAACACGCAGAATGCACCGGATGTCTTCTATATCCAGAATCTAAAGAAGAATCCAACAGAGACTTTCTGCGAGTACGCTACTCAGTGGAGGTCAAAATCTGCGAAAGTAAGGCCACCATTGGAAGAAGAACAAATGAACACATTCTTTGTCCAGTCCCAGGATCCACAATAATACTAGAGGTTAATGGTTATTGAAAATCATAAATTCTCTGACATCATTAAATTGGGAGAAATAATAGAAGAAGGAATTAAAAGCGGAACAGTAACCAATTTTGAAGCATTACAAGCTACGAACAAAGCCTTGCAGTCAGGAGGCATATCCAAAAAGAAGTAAGTATGGGCCGTGATGGTAGCCCAAGGTTCTGAAATCTCCTCCCACATACCAAACACCTCCACCCACATATCGGCCTTCACCTCCCAGATATCCATAACCCACCAGCGCTTACCATACTTACAATACCCTGCCAGCATATTACCACTCACCACTAGCCCGCCAACACTATAAAAAACCCAGAACAAATTTTGACAGCAGACCGCCCAGATAATACACCCCTATTGCTGAAATCATCGAACAGTTTTATGAGAGACTAAAGGCTTCCGGTTATGTCACTCCCATTCCCGCTGTCGCCATGGAAAATTCCTCTAAATGGGTCCATCTAAATAAGACATATTCCTACCACTCTGGCATGAAGGGTCACACTATTAATGAATGTCACACTCTGAAGGAAAAGATCCAGACGCTAATTTATACCAAGGTTATACAATCAAAAGAGGCTGCACCTAATTCTGCAACAATCCCCTCCCAGATCACAGGGGCGAGGGGGTAAATTTGATAGAAACTGATGAAGAATGGGACCCGAAAGGGTTAATTGGGCTCATTCAAGAAGGGGACGATCCTAAGAAACCTACAGTCACTCTCACTCCTATTGTGGTACAGATACAGCCACCGATCGAAGTTGAGGTAGCCGCATCGACTCCGTTCGAGGTTGAAGTAACAACACCTTCAGCTGCGCCTGCTCCGTTTGAAGTGGAAGAGACCACAATGTTCACTGTGACGGTAGTGCCTGCACTATCCTTTAATTCCAATGATGTACCATGGGACTACGCCACAGAAGTGAGAAGGAAAGGAAAAGGAAAAATGGAAGAAACTGGTGCAGCGCAGGGAATGACCAGAATTGGTAGGGTGTACACGCCTTAGCACCTAGGGGGAACAAGTAAAGAAGTCGCTTCCAAACAACCTACCATTGAAACCGGCCCAGATGATCTTTGGAGAAAGGTGCAAGCAAGAGAGTACTCTGTGGTTGACCATATGAACAAGACCCCTGCTCATATATCCATTCTATCATTATTGTAGAATTCTGAAGCACATAGGAACACATTGACGAAGGTATTGAACGAGGCTTATCCGCCCAACAACATTACCAGTGGGGAGATGGCTAACATGGTAGGACAAGTATTGGAAAGCCATAATATTACCTTCTATGAAGACGAAGTGCCACCGGAAGGGTTGAGCCACAACAGGGCGCTGCATATCACGATATAGTGTGAAGAAAAATTCATTTCCAGGGTTTTGATAGATGGAGGTTCAAGTCTTAACATCTGTCCATTGACTACTTTAAAGTGATTGGGTAAAGGTTTGCATGAGATACGAGTAGGAACTATGAACGTACAAGCATTCGATGGGTCTCAAAGGGCTACAATCGAAGAAATCAACCTTTGCTTACAAATGGGCGCAACTTGGTTTGATGTTGAATTCCAAGTACTCGACATATCCGCCTCATACAATTTACTGTTAGGACGACCTTGGATACACACAACGAGGGATGTAGCATCTACTCTGCATCAGGTGGTGAAGTTCGAATGGAATCATCAGGAGGTGATCATACATGGAGACGGTAGTAACCCTATTTACACCAATTAGACTGTTCCGGTTAGGGAGAAAAGAAGGAAGTTGGGTGGAGAGACCTACCATCGCATTGAGCGTGTTAATGAAATTGAGAAGGACAAATGGTGGAGTAGAAAAATACAGAGCATATTGGCATGGACAGGATATGAACCTGGTAAAGGGCTTGAAAAGAATCTCCAAGGTATTGCCAAACCAATATACTTAAAGTGTCACTGTACAACCTTTGGATTAGGATATCAATACACTTGGCATGAGTATCAAAATTGGTCTCCAACATGGCGCGGTCCCTATTACCCTCTTGAGCAACTGATACCACATTTGAGCCAATCCTTCCATCTGGCTGATATGATGTGGGGATCTGAAGAAGATGAAGTGCTAGCTGGTTTGAGGAATCGATTCTTAGAAGATGAAGATATGGAATGCAGTGTAATATTTGAGTAGGAGGAGGAGAAAGGCATCACCATACAGATAGTGGAGAAAGGAGTTGTTCTCAGGAACTGGACAACCACACCATCAAGGGTCCGCCAAGTCACGGGATAGCCTGGCTGCTAGTGTCACTTATTTTGAAAATAATTCTTTTGAGCATTTTTAAAACATTTTCAGTATTTTGTTTTGGAAAAATTTGTTTGAATCATTAAAATCGCTTTTTGTTTGACATTTTGATACTTATCAATGTCTTGTTATTTTATTATTTATTACTATTCTCTACATTTTTTCTCTCTACAACATTACTATTTTTATATCTTGATGAACCAATGACTGATATGTAATGAGACAATGCAACATAAGTAGAGTGACTCGGAAGAGATAGAAGATGAAGATATAATACTTGAGGAAATTGTCAGAAAAATTGAGAATTTTGAGAACAAACCTAAGTCCAACCTGGACGAGACTGAGATAGTCAACTTGGGAGATTCCGAAACAGTCAAAGAAACTCGCATAAGCAATCAACATTCACTGTCACCATCAGAAAAAGAAGAGTACACTCATTTCATGAAAGAATATGAAGACATTTTCCATTTTCTGATGGTCTTATGATGATATGACTGGTTTGACCACATATATAGTGGCTCATAAGCTACCCACTAATCCGATGTGTCCGCCTATAAAGAAAAATCTCAGAAAGATCAAGCCAGACATGAGTTTGAAAATCAAAGAGGATATCACTAAATAGATCAAAGCTAAGGTTCTCAGGGTGGTTGAATATCTGACTTGGTTGGCCAACATCGTGCCGGTTTCGAAGAAGGATGGGAAAGTCAGAGTATGTGTAAACTATCAAGAATTAAACATAGCAAGTCCTAAAGATGATTTTCCACTACCCAACATACACATATTGATCGACAATTGTGCCAAGCATGAACTCCAATCCTTTGTGGATTGCTTCGCAGGATATCATCAGATCTGGATGGATGAAGAAGATGCCGAGAAAATAGTTGTTATTACACTGTGGGGGGTGTACTACTATAAAATGATGTCGTTTGGTCTGAATAATGCTAAGACCACTTATATGAGAGCCATGACTACTATTTTCCACGACATGATACACAAGAAGATAGAGGTATATGTGGATGACGTCATTATCAAATCCAAGAAGGGCACAAATCAAAAAGCAGACTTGAGGAAATTCTTTGATCGGCTCCGGAGATACAGTTTGAAATTGAATCCCACAAAATGTGCCTTAGGAGTCCCTGCCCGAAAGCTGTTAGGATTCATCGTCAGCTGCTGGGGAATTGAGCTGAACCAATCGAAGGCCAAGGTTATCCAAGATTTTCCGCCTCCAAAGAACAAGAAAGACGTGATGAGTTTCTTGGGGAGTCTCAGTTATATCAGCCGCTTCATAGGACAATCAACCGTGATTTGTGAGCCGATTTTCAAAATGTTAAAGAAGGATGCCGCAACCAGTTGGACTGAAGACTGCCATGAAAAAATCAAAGAATATTTGTCCGCACCACCAGTCCTAGTCCTGTCAGAGCCTGGTAGACCACTGCTACTCTATCTCTCTGTACTAGATGGGGCTTCCAGTTGTGTCTTGGGACAACACGACGAGAAGGGAAGGAAAAAACATGCCATATATTATCTAAGTAAGAAGTTCGCACCCTACGAAGCACAGTATTCTTTGTTGGAACGCACATGCTGTGCTTTGACCTGGATAGCCCAGAAACTCAGGCACTACTTCTGTGCCTATACCACATATCTCATATCAAGGATGGATCCTTTGAAGTACATCTTCCAGAAACCGATGCCTACATGGAAGCTAGCAAAATGGCAGATATTGTTGAGTGAATTCGACATCGTCTATGTGACTCAGAAGATGGTTAAGGAAAAAGCATTAGCGGACCATCTTGCGTAAAATCATATAGGAGGATAATACGAGACACTAAAAATGCATTTTCCTGACGAAGAAGTATCATTCGTAGGAGAAGATATTGCTGAAACCTACGACGGTTGGAGAATGTTTTTCGATAGGGCTGAAAATTTCAAAGGAGTGGGTATTGGAGCCGTCTTGGTGTCAGACACCAGTCAGCATTACCCGGTATCCGCAAAATTAGATTTTCGTGCACCAATAATATGGCAGAATATGAGGCTTGCATATTGAGGCTCAATTCTGCCATTGACATAAATATCCAGGAATTACTGGTAATTGGTGATTCAGATCTTCTGGTACATCAGGTACAAGTATAATGGGCTACAAAGAATACAAATATATTACCATATCTATATTATGTCAAAGATATGATGAAGAGGTTCATGAAAATAGAGTTCAGACATGTCTCGAGAATCTAGAATGAGTTCGCAGACGCATTGGCCACTTTGTCCTCAATGATACAACATCCAGACAAGAATTTCATTGATCCTATTCCGATAAGGATTCATAATCAGCCAGCTTATTGTGCTCATGTTGAAGAAGAAATAGATGGGAATCCATGGTTTCACGATATCAAGGATTACTTGGAAAAAGAAGAGTACCCGGAGCATGCAAATCATACTCAGAAACGCACTCTCCGAAGATTGTCCAACCATTTCTTCCAAAGTGGAGGAACTCTGTACAGAAAGACTCCATACCTAGGGTTATTACGGTGTGTTGATGCCAAGGAAGCTTCCAAACTGCTAGAAGAGATACACGCTAGAACTTGCAGACCACACATTAATGGTTTTGTTTTAGCCAAGAAGATAATGAGAGAAGGATATTATTGGATGACTATGGAAACTGACTGCATCAGGTATGTCCAGAAATGTTATCAGTGCCAAATACATGCAGATATGATACGGGTGCCGCCAAATGAACTCAACGCAACAAGTACATCTTGGCCTTTTGCCGCTTGGGAAATGCATGTCATTGGACAAATCGAGCCCACCGCTTCAAACATGCACATGTTCATTCTAGTGTCCATAAACTACTTCACAAAATGGGTTGAAGCTACATCTTACAAAGTTGTAACCAAGAAAGTCGTCACAGATTTTGTCAAAGATCGTATTGTTTGCCGATTTAGGGTTCCAAAACCATCATCACTGACAATACTGCCAATCCCAATAGTGACCTAATGAAAGCTATGTGCGAGACCTTCAAAATAAAGCACAAAAATTCCACAGCATACCGGCCCCAAATGAATGGATCCGTGGAGGCCGCCAATAAGAATATCAAGAAAATATTGAGAAAGATGGTAGAAAATTACAAGCAATGGCACGAGAAGTTACCATTTTCCTTATTGGGATACCGTACAGAAATCTGCCCATCAACCGGGGCAACTCCTTATTTGCTGGTCTACGGTACTGAAGTTGTCATTCCCGCCGAGGTAGAAATTCCTTCCTTGAGAATTATACAAGAAGCTAAACTCAGTGATGCATAGTGGATAAAGAGCCGCTATGAACAATTATCTCTCATTGATGGGAAAAGAATGAATGCAACATGTCATGGTAAAATTTATCAGAACAGAATGTCTAGAGCTTTCAACAAAAGGGTCAGACCTAGACAGTTCACGCCGGGGCAGCTGGTGCTGAAACAGATCTCTCCACACCAAGATGAAGCCAAAGAAAAATTTTCACCCAGCTGGCAAGGACCCTACATGGTTCACACGGTACCAACAGGAGGAGCACTTATACTCGCAAAAATGGAAGGAGAGATTTGTCCAAAGCCTATCAACTCAAATGCAGTCAAAATATACTATGTTTAGATTGCTTGCATTTCTTCATCTGATGCAATTGAACTACGCTTGACCTGATTCCCGTTTCAGAGAGGATGCGTAGGCGGCCCTGTGGGTTCGATCACAATTCAATAAAATCGTCATTTTCCCCACAACCAGAAACTGGGGCAGAATCTTGAGGAGGACCCTCAAAATTCCGGAGCAAGTCCAGCCAACGTCATCATATGCAGAACGATAAGAGATTCGCCTAAGTAAACTGGGGCATAATTTTGAGGAGGACTCTCAAAATTCTAATGCAAGGAAGTCGCAATGTCTTAAAAGTGTCACAGTCATTTGTTCATCTAATTTAATTGATATTACATACTTTCTAAACAACTACATTCATCATATGCACACATATTTCTTCGAAAACTCTATCTTATGAAACAGACAGATGCTACCCGTGGTAACTCAAGCAGGATTTTGATATAGAGCAAAGAAAAGTAGGCAGGCGGAGGCACGAACCAACCTTCCCCGTAAAACTCACGATTTTCCTTGGAATGCAGGAACAAGAATATTCGCAAACACGTGCACACCTCAGAATCACTGTCTTCATAACAACAAAGCTGCCAAGCGCAAACATATCCCAGCTAAGAAATACTTTGTTCCTACTTATTATCTCCATTTGCATGAGGCTAAGACCTTCCTCCTTAAATTTCATTAGACTAAGCATTGTCTCCATTCCTTGCATGAGGCTAAGCATTGCCTCCATGATTGCATAAGGCTAAGCATTGCCTTCTGTTGCATGAAGCTAAGCCATGCCTCCTTAAATTGCATGAGACTAAGCACTGTCTCCACCTTGCATGACGCGAAGCCCCGCCTCCTTAATTTCATAAGGCTAAGTGTTGCCTTCCATTGCATGAGACTAAGCACTGTCTCCATCTTGCATGAGGCTAAGTCCTGCCTCCTTAATTGCACAAGGCTAAGCATTTCCTTCTATTGCATGAGACCAAACACCGTCTCCATTCCTTGCATAAGGCTAAGCTTTGCCTCCATAATTGCATAAGGCTAAGCATTGCCTTCCATTGCATGAGACTAAGCCCTGTCTTCTTTTCTTGCACGAGGCTAAGCCCTGCCTCCTTAATTGCATAAGGCTAAGAACTGCCTTCCCCTGTATGAGTCTAAGCATTGTCTCCATCTTTCACGAGGCTAAGTCATGCCTCCTTAATTTCATAAGGCTAAGCACTGCCTTCCCTTGCACGAGACTAAGCATCGTCTCCATTCTTGCACGAGACTAAGCATTATCTTTCCTTGCATAACCACCAATGCTATGCTATTTGAAACCTTGAGCTATTCTCTACCTCGGGGCTAAGCTCTGCCCCGATCTTACACAAGAGTAAGATCTGTCTTGTTTAATTTGAAGCTTCATTTCTTTGCATCTCATGTGTTGAAATATTGCCATTTTGTCCAATGGCGTCATAGTCTGAAGGTATCATCCTCATAGCTGGAAGACACCATGCCATGGCTTGAGGATCTCTCAATATTGCACATCATTATTCAAAGGCGTCATAGTTCATAGGCATCATCCTCATGGCCCGAGAACATCATTTCGTGGCCTGCGAATCCTCTATCTCACTATTCATGGCCCATGACATCATGGTCTAAGGACACCATCTTCATCGTCCAAAGACAACTCTCATAGTCCAAAGGGAATTTGCATCATGTCTAAATTCTCGCAATAATCATATATATCTGTATGCACCGTGTTTTAAGTTTGACAGGTGATCCAGGAAGTAACCGTTCTCCTAATGGGAGCAGTTTCTGCTCTGGTTTCCGTTCAACGTTCATATTTGCAATTATTTCAAACGTAACCAACCACCATCTGTTATCCATTCCCATCTGATAACCGTTCAAATATACATATCCACCCTAGATACATTCATCTACATTTTTGATATCGTCCTATCCAGAAGAGTTTGTCCATTCTTATAACAACTCCATCGGTTTATTCCACCGTTGTATCCAGAACTACACATGGATTGATTCCTTTAAAACCATGGATATGTAGGTAGCTCGGAAACCAGGTTTCGACCTATATTTTTCAAAATCACCCCATTCGGTCAAAATCAGTCATCATTTCTTTACACGACAACTCTTTCATCATTCCGGGGTAAAGAGGGGCAGCTGTTGATACCCAATTTTTCCCTCATATTTTAAACATATATATATATATATATATTTAAGAATAGTATATTTGGATCACCTATACAAGCATTTTTCAAAATTTTCCACAATTTTTGAAGGCTTTAAATTAATTTCTTTATGTATTTTATTATATAAATATCCAATAATTACCCTCCAAATTATTTTTTTGATGATTTAATAATTTAAACTTATCATTTATAGTAATATGAGGTTTTAAATATTTTCAGTGCATTTCTTATAATTACATTTCCATTTGCACATTTTGCAATAATAGCCCATATGCATATATATAATTATATTATTTATGAAAAAATGACTTTTTATATTTTTATAATGTTAAGTAATTATTTTTAATTTTTCTAGTGCACAAATAATATTTTTTTTATTAATTACTTTCATAAATTATTTATTTATTAAATATTGGGTATTTAAAATCTGGCAAAAAACTTACCTATTTTTCGAACCTAAACTACCCAGTCCCTTAGCCCAATAAACCCCAGGCCCAAACCAAATAACTCCCAGTCCAACTGACTAAACCAACACGACCCATGACCCCAACTAATCGTGGTCGTTGATCTCTGAGATCAACGGTCCACGTCTAATTCCCCCTTTTAAATCACCCAACTGCAAGCCCTAATGCCATTCCCCCTAAACCCGCCGCCTCTCTACTCTCTACCATCTGAAGAACCCTAACTCGTCGCCTCTCAAAAATCCCTCTCCTAATCCCTCATCTAATGGGATTTTCTTCCCATTCACTTACCATATCCGTATATTTCCATTACTGGGTGATTCTCTGCGGTATCATCTAGTACTTGCCTAAAAATGGAAATTACTCTTGCCTTGATTCTGTCTGGTTGACTCCCATCTCTTGAATCAGGACGATATTCCGTCCACACACGTTTATTCTACACCTTGTGAGTCCGATTTTGCTTATATTTTTGTTGATTCGTACTTAACCCTAAACTAGGGTTTACAGATTTTCTTTGAAATGAACCAAAATTAGTTCAAACCTTTGATTTTAATTATTATATCGTCTATATTCGTCCTCTTATGTGTAAATTTGATTTTTTTCTTCTCTGCCGATTTTTCACTTTCCCTAAAAGTTAGGGTTTTCAGATCTTGTTTTCTTAATTAATTTAATTCAATGATTTTTGTGCTATTTGTGTCTCCATTCATTTGTGTGTGTGAATATTATGTTATCACTTTGTTTTTCCAAAAATTAGCATTTATCTATTTTTTTCTAAATCTGATTCGATTCTCCATGATAGTTATTCCTTATTTGTGCTTGATTTATACATTTCCTTATTTACTCGCTCAATCTCTGTCACTATAAAACCCCCTTCCCATTCCCCTTTGAAAGGGACCAGAATCATTGAGAAAAAATTACTAAAAAATTAAAGTTGTGTGCTCTTTGATCTCTAATACTCTTGCTCCATACTCTGGTTCCTGGCCGGCTGAAAGCCAGGGCCAGAAATTATAGGTTCTTGCTTTGTGTCGATAGTCATAAAACTGTGGACTTACTTTCCTTTTTGTTTTTTTGCTTAATTAGTGAGTTACCAAACCTTTGTCATTTCATTCCCATTTACCTGTCATTAGCATGTGTTTTGACTTCTGAAGAATGTTGTTCAATGTGTTTCGAGGATGTTCTGGTATGCAATTCTGGCTGTCTTACTTCAATTTTAGGCCTTTCTAATCTAAATGCCATCACGTTTGTAGTTTGAGTCATGTTTAGACATGCTTTGAGTCGATTAATTTCTTTTTAAGTCTTCCTAACCTATGTGTTACAGATAGCCATCTCTACTGTTTAAATTTGCTACTTGAACATGCTCTCATATCCCCTTTCTATGGGTTAGTTGACTAAGTATGAGTATATTCATTAAGTATATAGCACAAGTCTGTTTCTGAATTTGATGTGATGACATGTAGCCTGCTTTGATCCTGTTTTCACCATGTCTTGACTTCCCCGGTGATTGCCCTAATCCTGTTAAATTCTTTTGCCAATTGATATGATTCCTTATTTTGACACTAGAATTATACTTTTAGCATAATTTGAAATTCTTTTACTATAAGTCTGTGCATATAAATCTTGCAAACCTGTCTTGTCAATATGCATTATATGTTGAATTTGTTCTTTTGAAACTTTGCTAAAGTTTGTTCTTAAAACCCAAGCATGTTCTATTACCTGTTTTGTGTGCTCAACATGAATCTGTTTGTATCCCTCAGTGATGTCCCTTAACCTCAGTCTATTCCTTTATTGTTGGTCTCTTTGAGTTCTTATTCTTAACCGGCTAAAAGACAAGGCTACTTTGGTTCTATCCTTTGACCTCCCTAGTGTGAGCACTGCTCAGGGTCCAATTAAGACCCTTGTGAACTCCGACACACTAGGAATTGGTCCCTAGTTATTCTCAGAATCTCTCCTATTAACCTCCCTAGTGTGAGAACTGTCCTGGGTTCCTGAAGCCTTTGGGAAATCTGACACACTAGGGTCTTGGTTCTGTATGTTCAACTGTGTTTTCTACCTACTGGGTGAATCAATTGGTTTCTGGCTGCCTTATGTCAATGAAGATATAATTTCTAGGCTGTTGAATGAAGGCCTGGCCTGGCTGGGTATATTTTTGGAGCCGACTGTAGGCTCCCTATAATGATTTTATTCTGTAATTTATGTCATTCATTGGGTCTGAAATAATCTTGTAATAATATTTGTGGTATTAGTAAAATTGGGAAAAGGGGGTGTGTCTTAACACTTGCAAAAAAATGGGTAGAGATCCTGCCTATAGGTGCTCTACTTTTCTCAAATGTGTTATTATGCTCAAACATGTTCAGTTATTATGTGTTGGAAATCCTGCCTATAGGTTCTCTACTTTACTCAAGCGTGTTATGCTATTACCTGTTAGAAACCATACATATAGGATATTAAATGACTAACATCTCAACGTGCACCTGCATTAGGTTGTATAGGATTTGTTAATTTACAAAATTTAGATACCATGCATATAGGATCTTACATTAGTTTCAATTATAACTATAGAAATCCTTCCTATATGGGCTAAATCAGTCTTAATTATTATCCTGCTAGTTACTTTCAAGTACTAACGCCGAATTTTCAACATTATGCCATCATCATTTTTAGAAAGCATATCTATAGGATTCGACTAAGCATTTCCGAATATATTCCAGTGATTATCATTGTTAGTTACTGCGTGAATAACCTAGACATCATGCCTATAGGTTTAATCTCTTATACTTCTGATCAGTAGGCAACTGCGTAGGCTTTTAGAAATCGTATTAAGAAAATGGCTTTTACATAAGAAAATGTCTGCTTATTAAAATCCAGAATCACGTAGAGATCATGCCAATAGGATTCTACAACCTTAACTTGTTTAAAATATGCAATTTTCAAATGCCTAACTTGTGTGCGTGCATTTTTTGTCTAAGTGCGGAGGCTTACTTGAGCCCTTATTTGCCTATACATGAAAGTGCAACTTGTTTTGTATGTCACCTAGTTTTCTTATTTTTGAGAAACCTAAGTTAAGTCTAGAACCACCCCGAGATAGAGGTCCAAATGCCTCCTAGACCATAGGACTGGGACCAGTACTGCATGCATAGGGTACGATCTAGAATCAACTAGTGCGCTTTAGGTAAACAACTTAAAGATAGTAATCGAGTAATAGGAGATGATAGTCTATGACCGCTGAATATTACGAGTAACGCCCCAACTCGAGGGAGTTACGAAATAGTATTTATGTTGCACGAGGTGATCCTTTAGGCTAAAAAACTTAGGACCCCCCATCTTTTCTTTTAAAATCAATTATTTGTTTATTTTCCCAATTTTATTTTGTGTAGACTAATTCATATAATTCGAGTTCGGCTGGGACCCACCGTTGTGGACCTCGAGGAGTGCCTAACACTGTCACGACCCAAAATCCCTAAGTTCATGATGGCGTTGGACACCATTATCAAGCAAGCCAATCATTAATTAGTCGAAATAAATTCTTGTTTAATATTTATGAAAAATCATTTCCTTTCACTATATTACATGTTAGCTAAATAAAATCTGTCGAGTAAAACAATAGTTTGAACACTCCAATTGAGCAATTACATCCCAACACATCCTAGAACCCGGTGTCACAAGTACATGAGCAATTTCTAAGCATTTATACAATCATCACAAAGCCTGTCCGAAATACAAATTGGACTAGGAAATTTAAAATGAAAATAAATACAGTACGAGAGAGACTCTGCCATCTGCGGTTCGTCTTCGGATGATGCAGCTCGCCTAAGTCTCAAAATCCGCCACAGTGCTATGAAATTACATGTGCCATAAAAATGCACAACAAGTGTAGCATGAGTACAAAAACAACGTGTACTCACTAAGTCACCCACCTAAACTCAGAGAGGTAGTGACGAGAGGTCGAATTAGACATTCACTAAGGGCCATCAAATTATTAACAACATATGATGAACATGGTAGGCAGGAAGGTAGTAAAACAACAATATATATATATAAGGCCCTGAAATCCAAGTAAATACTGGAAGTAAACAAACATTTACCACTGTTGGTCGAAATCCCAATGCACACGCAAGTGTACGTGGTCGACAAGTAATATAGGATTTTAAGTCCAGATACCGTACCCACAGAGACTTGTGTAAACTACTAGCTAATTCACTTTAATTGTTCTTTAACCAAGCCAATATAAAATCAATGATATATTAATTTATACTAAAATTCTATGAAATAACTAATTATCAAGTAACAAGAACTATTGTAATGTATTCAGTAGAGATAAATATTCCAGGGTTATGGTCTGTTCACCACTCATATTGCATTCTAATTAACTTTTCCTTTCATATAGTTCACTCATGGTTGCTAATTAATCGATAAATATTCTCATAGCCTTCTTCCGAAGCACTCCTCACCTATTCTCAATAGATTAATGCCTATATTCCTATGGAATTAGTCTATTAGAACGCACTAAGATTACGATGTTAAATTAAACACGGTGACTAGGTATATTCCTATCCTAACCACAAATCCGCTCCCTTGAAGGGTTAAGATCGCGCTCTCTTCAATTCTTCTCTAATCTATATACGGCTTTCCCAAGCATAACATAGAGAGTATATAGAACTTAATCAATGGCCAATCAATTAAGCAATTAAACACAGAATTGAAGAAACAACCATATGTTGAGTAAACTATATTCAAAGTTAAATTAATGTCGAATAACAATATTCATGGCTAAACCACAACCCCAGAACAATGGGTGTTTAGCCACTCATGCTATGATCAAACAATTGCATAAGTGTGCATGAACTGCAAATACTTGAATAAAAACGAAGAAAACTGATAATCCTTGCTCCTTCGATGAATCCGTGTGTGTATTTTGCTCCCCAAAAATCGTCTCCCCTTCATGATATGTTTTTGGGTCTATTTATACATTTGGGATAAACCCTACCCGTCTAAACGACTCCTATCCTGGCTTGGAAACTCTTAAAAACCATAAAAATTCGGACCTCACCGAAATAGGCACCCAGGCGTTATGGGTCTAACGCCTGGGTAACGCCAGGACCCCCCAGGCGTTATGGGTCTAACGCCTGGGTAACGCCAGGACCCCCCAGGTGTTATGGGTCTAACGCCTGGGTAACGCCAGGC